>JABUQX010108294.1:22500-32500 GCA_015478945.1 Trachelipus rathkii | reverse complement strand
TTAATAAGAACTTCTGCATGTAGGCTATGATTTGCTTGACCCTAACTCAAAGGAAGAAGAGGGGAAAGGTTTCAAGTTTTATAACCCCCTCCCCACAAAAAAGGGCCTTGAATGGAGAAATATTTTTAATCATGCACTCGGACATAGGGGCATTTGATGTGACTTAAAAATAGTAGAAAAATAATTCATTATTAGGATTATACTGACCATCACAAGGAAATAAATAAAAATTAGCACTAACACTTGTGATATCTGCAATACTGTACTGAAAGATAGAATTTTAGTCACGACTGATGACTCACATTCCTGGTTCTGATAGTAATGATAACTCTTACCGTAGAATTTCTAATTGCCATCGCAATGTCAAAAGTATTAGTGAATTTTACAATAAGCTAACAAACCAAAGTCAAACAAACTAAATAACGCCAACTCTATTTGATTGACTAAACGAAACTCACTTATACTATGTACTGCTGCTACATTTCATCCATTATTCCTACATCTTAAGAAATTAATCATCAAATATCCCCAAAAGGCAAACTTGCGACAGGGATAAAAAAAAAATTTCTTTTCTCAACTAGATTTTTTTTTCCGTGGATGATAAATTTAGAAATTTCTGACTCATATATATATAATCAATATTTATGATAAATATTTTCCCATAAGCTACAAAATTTAGTAAAAAAAAAAGATAAAAATTAAATTTTATAGAAATAATTATACATCAGCATAAACTGAGTAAAATTGCTACTATGGAAGTCACCAAAACAAACACATTCAGCATAATTTTAGTTATTGAAAAAAGTATTTAGGAAATCACAAATCATCATCTCTTCAACATGGGGTACGTTACATGAAAACCTATACTGTCGCAAAAAAATGTTTTAAAAAAACAAAAAAAAGAAGAGATAGTGACAAACATGTAAGTCATATTCAGCTACTAAAACTCTAGTTTAATTTCAACCGGAGAAAGAATAAATATTACATGACAACTTCTACAAAATCGTATATTATGAACAAATGTGCGCTAATACATAGACTCCATACGGGAAACAACACATCTGATAACAAGTACCTTAAACGGCAACTATTAACCGAAGTAGCTGAACAACCGGAAAAAACGTAGCCTTCATAACGAATCTAAAGATGACGATATAAGACGAAAAAAAATTCGCTCGCATCATGAACGCAACTCACGGAACAAATCCAAGCAAACATACGCCGCCGCTATCGAATAATACAAGCTACAGGGCCTAACCACTATGAGAGCCCTATCTCGAAACACACAGCCACTATAGGACATATGAAAAGATAATCGGCAATCATCCTGAAATTTCAATCCGCGTTGCACAAAATGAGGCAAAGTGCTTAAAGACGTGAAACAAATGCAAAGCCAGACACCTAGCGATTAAAAAATTCACAGAGGTGGTGAATTGAATCTAGTTAGCTGACATCTACTGAACAACACCCCAGCGAATAAAAACTCTCATGGGTATTAGCACTCAAGTAGCTATCCTGACGAGAATATACAGCTACAAAAGCATTGAAGTAGCGACTACGCGACGCAAGTAACGGTCACATGAGAAAAATACTGCCACGACATGACGCACAAAAGTAAGGAGTTTTCCATGAAATGTTGGGACGTCATAACATAGGAAATAAGACGCATACAAATAAAAGAATTCCTATACTCGCAGATCGAGGCAGACTCTCAGGAAACATCACTGCATCGAAAACAACCAGCATTACAAGCATTCGAAGACCGCGCGGAAAGTAGCTTATAAAGAAGCGGACGTATGTATAGGCTCAGGAAGTGAGTCGTGACCGTCTGCGACATCATACAGAAAACGACCCACTTCCAAGGCTATCAGCCGAGTCCACCTCCCCACAACAGATAGAGAGACGCATCATACCATACATCGAAAAACAACGTTTTCCAAAAGAACATGTACTGATTCTTCAACACGCTAATATCGCACTTGAAAAACTAGCCTGAAACATGGAATATAGCCTATATTTAATCCAGCATGGAGAGTATTGAATCTCCTCAGGAAAATCTTGTCATTGGTCGATTTGATACATCTGAACACAGATATCCCTGCTGTATAGTATGGGTTATCTGTGTGAAGCAGCAATGACAATCGACCAATCAACCCGTACGATCACGACCAATTGCGCACAAGCTTAATAGAGATCTAAATTATGCGACAAAGCACATCAATAAAAGACGAATAAAATAACTTCCCTACACTACGAGCTCAGAAAAAGTATACTGATGCGATCACCACATCACGACAACAGCATGACTACGCATCGCCGTATAATAGACAAAGATACATTATAGAGAATAAACAGCTCACTAACACCAGTAGCGCGAATGATACGCGAAATAGAATAGCAGCTGCAAACCACAACAAGGAAAGAAGATAATCGCCAAAGCAATAGAAAACCCAACACTGCCTCAGCGTTTCGACTATGGCCCTACGAAACTTTATATAAATAGAACAAATAGCGCTCTAGACAATCAACAATTCCATCTCAAACAAAACAACCACATAACTCAATATATTTATGATTGACCCCCGGTTAATTAACAATAAACCAGGTTGGTCTGTAGTGTGTAGATGTTTTTTTGACTAAGTTGTGTATAAATTATTTTCTTTATTATCAGAGATTTAATAAAATAATGTCCCACCAATACATCTAAAGTACCATAGATAAGCTAATCACGATCGCCGACCATCATCTCCACTCGACAGCACATATCGACTGCATTGCGTTGATGTCCACATACAACGATGAACGATTCTACAAAACTGAATCATTATTCCAAATTAATTATATTACGCGTCTCATACTTTAAAAAGATTTCAATAATAGCATCAACTCGCATGACTAGCGCAAATACTAAGGCCCGAACCAAGAATGCCGAAAGAAATGATCTATAAAGAAATCAACAAGATAATTTAACGGTTACACCGTTGAAAAATATTAGAACAATAATGTGACAGGATTGGCTTTAATACTACTGTACGAGTTACCCGAAATTCCGCCTCTCCAATATCAAATAAAAGAAAACTCTCGGAACAGTTTATTTCAAGTCACCTGTCTTACATCATACACTGCTTTAGAAACTTATAACTTATCTTAATAATCAATTAAGAAGTGCCATTGGATAAATAATATACCCATATATATATATTAGTATTATATAATATATATATAATATAAATAATAAAATTTTATCTAAATTTCGTATTTTATATATTAAAATATAAATATATGATAAAAAACTTATGATACAAAACTTTATATAATATTATATGAAATAGCATGATTTTATAATATATATATTATATAATTTAATAATATCATATATACCTCACAAACATTGTTTAACTAAATGCCATTATTTTACGATTATAAATATTTTATTTTATATATATTAAATGTTTAAAAAATCTTAAATATAAGTAATATTAAAAAATATGTCACAAAAAAATAAAACATATAATAGTATTTCACCATAAAAATCAATTAAATTACAACGTCACCATAATAAATAACATAAATATATTAATATATATATAAAAATATCTTATTATAGTAGGAATAGAGTAAGAGATAATAAAATAAGGAAAATTCAATATTTTAATAATAAAAAAGGTAGAGATAAAAATATCACAATGATAATTATTATCAGAAACCAGCCAGAATGAAAACACTAATAACGTAGTCGTGAAAATTTATAACCAGCGGTCTCGGAAAAATGATGAAAGAAATATACTTTCCTACAACCTCAATATAATTGACATATATCGGCCCTACCATCCACAAGCCAATTTCTATCTACATGTTAAATAATGGACTTATGGCCTATAAATAGATATGATACAAATTCACATATCACTGCAACAAAATAAAAAAAAATTATCTCCATATAATGATATAGACCACATCAGACTAGGCAACTACTGCAATAAAATATACATCAGTAATTAAAATAATATCTGTTTCAAATACATAGAGGAGATGATTTAGCCTACAACCAAGACCTCAAAATAAAATGAGTAAGCATATAATACGAAAAAAACTAGATATATCTGAATGTTATTGTAATACTAAATAGACTACTGATTATGGAGCAAATATTCCAAACTAGCCATTTATAAGTCTTTATAAACTAACTCACTGTCTATGAGCCAGTTTGAAGGAAAATGCGATTAGTTAATAAATCCCATCGGCTAATATATGGTGGTGTCAGCCCATGGTATGACATATCATCTGTTTTCTCAAGAAATATGTAAATATATAATAAATATAAATGAAATTGTAATGATAAAACACAAATTTTAAAAAAACAATTAAATTTCATAAAATAATAGGGAGTATTTGAATCTACACTTTTCATTTTTTCTCCAGTCTCATTATTGGATATTTAAGACCAATAAATATAAATTTATGATAATATTCATTTAAAAATTATAATAAATTTTCTGTAGACACCGCTATATATATATATTTGAAATCACGAGCTAAAATAATTCCATCTCCTTTCTATTTAACTACTTATCAACCTGAACTAATATTTATTCAAAAATAACGATACAAAGTTTATTTTATTTTTTATATGTCTATTTTTTTCATAAAAATTTAAAAATATACCATAATAATGCATACATTAATATCAGTCAAAAAAAAATAATTACTTTTATCGTTTACAGGTATAAATATGTTGAAATAGGTTGCTATAAGTCTCTCCCACCCCTTAATTTATACCTAATGAAAAATATCCTCTTATTCGCTATTTTACTTTTAAATAATTATAATACATTTTTGATTTTATTAATCGATTAATTTTTAAATTAGAAGATAACTTTTTTACCATTAAATTATATTATTACCTGATTATATTGTAGTGATAGAAAATTATAGGGATATGTTTTTTCACCGATATATGAAAATCATTGAGCATGCCCAAATATAAAAATTTACTCATATAGTTTCTTAAACACTATAGCTAGTGATATCTTAACGATTGCAATGTCAACCCAGATGCCTTGAGTAATCTTGCCGCAGGCCCCACTCGAGAATCTAAAACTAATTCCGGCCTTCGTACAGTTGGCCCGTTTATGAGAGAAACTGATATAAATATCCCCCGCCATTCCCTATACACCCCCCAAAATAAAAAATTTGGTCTATAAAGTTCCACAAATTGATCGAGCCCTCGTCGTACCTATGACATATCCTCTACTCACATTATTTTCTTAACCCAGCATAAATTATGTTGAATAGCCTAATCAATTGAAAACTCGATTCTACCCTCAAACCATCCTTATGAACACATTAATTTTAACATAATAATCTACTCATGATCGAATTGGTAACACCTTCAAGATGTGTTCTAATTTCTCTGTAAATCGCCAAAGAATAAAAGCTTTCGCACATAACACATCATATAAATTTAAGTACTTGAAAATAGAGTATACTGAGGAAACAGTAGTAGAGACTAACGCTACTTATAATATAGAATCTTACATATATTTATTTGTTTCTTTAATCTCTATCAACTAGGAACTGCCAAAAACCATTAGTAATTACCCCCTCCTTCTCTATCGTCTAGAGAATCCAGCCGAATATTTAAGAACACCGGGTGTTCTTAATAAAGTACATCTCACAACCTGGTTAGAACTTCTACAAACCTTCCACGATACGCTCTTGATATATTAAAAAAAAAGCTTTAGGGAAACTCGCGAATTAAAATGAGACAATATGATTGCCATGAAAGAAATATGCGAGTTCTTTAACCTTGTTGTAGATAGTGTCATTATAAATATGTGACCGGCCCGTCTCACTATTAGGAGTAGTCGTAGTTTTATGATTACCTGGATTTTCCTATCTGTGTTCGTTTATTCCTAATACTATATATATCTATAATAAAATTAAAAATATTAAAAAAAAAAAAAATTTTATCCTCATTATATACCAACAGATGTAAACTACACGCTTTTATCAATATCAATTAATTCTAGGAGCAAATTGATATTTTAAAAAAATTTAAAATAGGGGAAAAATATCCTTCAATAGAACTTCACTTTGAAAAAGAATGTGATTTTAACTATCGTATCATAAATGGAAAATACACCCTTGAGGAACGATTTAATTATGCATTCGATATGACAAATCGAGAGACTAATGAAGCTCATTACCTGCAAAGAACTTTGATCCAAGCCCCTCTACATTAAGTCTCAGGCCAAAAAATTACGAGGCCCCTAAACTGGTATCCTATCACTTCCCCCGTATAAAAATGATTAGGAAGCGCCGTGCTCGGATATTTTGGGCCCTTTTATACCACCACCCGTAACTTTGCCTTTAACTGTTCAAAAAAGACCACCATTTTTCCGTATTTTACGTAATTATTATTACATTTTATTACGCCTATAATTAATTAAATGTAAAAAATTTTATTAAGTGAAAATTTTTTAAAAAATGAAATTTTAATAAAAAACGAGTTCAAAAAAGTGTCAAAATTTTATGCGGAAGGGAATCGACCACCTTAATTATACTTCGTATTTATATCATATTGACATTATTATTTGACTGCACTGTCGAATATGAACAATAATTATTAATCAAGTAAAAAATTAAAATATAAAGTGAATTAAAAAAAGACGAATTTAACAGATGGTCCGAGTCACCCCTCAATGGTGGTTCGCTTCACCCCTCCCAAAGCTCTGCTTTCTCAAACTTTAATTAAAACTTTACCTAAACTCTACATTATTATGTTGTTTGTGTGCGGTAAACTGAAATTCCAGTTGGCTGATTTACAAAAAAAAAAATCTTCCCCAAAAACGTGCCATAGGAGAGACGGAATCCTCCCCGAGACCAATTAACCTAAAGTGTCCACGTCACCCCCCCCCCGACCCTACCTACTACCTATATATAATATATATATCAAATTTACTACATAATATATATAATATATTGTCTTTTCTTTTTTGTATATTTTATCTAAAATATAATTAAGAAAAATCAGTAATTAATTCCATTCAGGGATTACTTTAAGAATTTTTATCCTTCTTTAAGATTAAATAAGGATAAAACACATGAAATATGTGTGCTACTGGGAATAATTTTCTATCAAGAGGAAACCCTAAGAAAGATTCAAATTATTCTATCTTCAAAATCATTACTTGATAGTCTGAAAAATAAATAAAACCACATATTTGAAATAAAAAAGAAAATCTGAATGTTGAAGTAGTAAAAAAAAAACCAAACCAAAGGAAAAATAATCACCCAGACACAGCAATAGATCCATATCCAGCCATGATCATCAACTCCACCCTCTATCTAAAAAGATTCTTCATCCGACCAACTGTTTGAATAAACTGAAGAAAAACAAAATTGACATAATGACAGAAAAGGCACAGGATTCATTTCAAAATGGGGAAATGATTGCTGGAACCAATCTCCATCGTTCGTGCGAATAACAATTTGATTAAAATTATTAAAATACATTTTAAACCTAATTTTTTATACTTTTCAGAAGATATTTTTGAAACAAAAGCTAAAAGGAAAGAACAAAAAACACTAGCTGCAAGAAAGCAACAAATCAAACATCAGAATTTGGAGCTTGCTCAAATATAAAATAAAGCTAAAGTATTAGGGCTTGATGAGATAAAGATTTTCAGAAGAAGAGTGAACAATTACAAATCAGTAGTATTAGTGTTTCTCATTCAGCAGAAAATATTCTAAAAAGTGAGAATATGAGCTGGATTTAAAAAAAGAAATATTCATTTTCCAACAGATTAATCCACAAACATTAACAAAGTTATGGGCATTTTATAAAGGAGACAGTTTATTCATCCTTTATCTATGGCTTAGTTAAGATAGACGATGATGACCAGTATCACACAAAATAATCCATAGGTTATTAAAAAATTTATTTATTACTTTTATTTATATAGATTGTTTATTTTTAATAAAGATTGAGCGACATCATAAGCAACCCAACTAAAGTTAACTGAAATTTCTAACAACATACTCTCTAAATTAAATAAATATAGTTTTATTATATAATAAATTGTTTTATATCCTTAACCTTCATGATATTTTAGCTTACGTGATGTTATATTACTTTACAAATATTAAGCGGAGAATTAGACTATTATTCTTTACCAATAACTAAAAAATTTGATTACCCAAAAAAGGTGCTTGCAACTTAATTTTAATTTAATCCTTCCCTTAGCCTCTATTCAGAATTCACAAAACACATACTATGTGCAAATTTCAAGCAGCTGGATCCATCGCAAGTTTGAAGCAGCTCTATTGCCAAAGAAGAAAGTGACACTTAAAAACGTAAAAAGTTAGCTAAGAGATAGGAAAAAACGTATAATTGTGCACATTATGAGACACAGTGAGTGTGAAAATATATATAGTATTGTCTGAATGAAAATAGCCAAGAACATAAAAACACAACGAGCAAATGCCATCACATAACAAGTTGGCGTAAGAGAAACCAAAAGTGCATTTAAGATTTCGTGAGAAAGAATGCAATTGAAAAAATTTATGAAGAATTATAAGAAAGTAGAGGAACAATGCAAACTAAAATCAAGAGTGAAAAATGGTATCAGAAAAATATAAGGGAGAACCAACAAACCATAATTACCAAAATAGACGCTAGATAAATAAGTTCTATAGGAAAAGTTGTGAAGAAAGAAGACGAAGTAGAAAAATTACTATACATGCCGGTGCCATCTTGAGCATTACCAAGCGTAAAGATATAACCGAAAACAATAAGCACACACTTGAAACAACAAGTCTTACTAGCATTATTATAATCATCAAATTGACCTAATGGAAAGAATGAAACAACCTTGAGTAGTGATATTAAATAAAAGCAACTCTGAATGTGAAGGAGAACGGACTATACTTCAATAAAGTGTTTAGATATGAATGCTAATCAATCCACAAATCAACAGCCATTATTTTATAACATTAAAAGGAGAGAGAATGAATCTTGATACCGCCTAAGTTGCTTATTCATTAGACGAATGAGCTATCTGAACATTTAACTAATGATTGTAAAATATACACATGGGCTGGGCAAGTAACTGTAAAATAATTCAGACCAACATAAAACTCGTCGAAATTAATTGAAATACGTGTCAAAGTCGAACTGTCAACTATTTAATCTATACTCTCTCAAAAAGAAGGATAACAAAACAAGAGAGTTCTTTAAACTGCATATTGCCCAACTGACAGAAGAACTCCAACGAGTTACCCTATCTAGTGTATCTAAATTATAAATCAAACCATAAATGATCCTTGACAATATTAATCAACAACTGTCAATATCAAGCTAATGGATAATTTACATGGATGAAAAAATATTATATATTGATAATAATGAAATGGATGACATTGTCACAAGGAACCCAACATAACATGATATACATTGATATGGCGAATATCAATAGAATGATAGTGTTGAAAAAGAGAATTAATATGGAGCAACAAATAGACTTTAAATGAAACAAAACAGATATCAAGGAATCGAATAGCAAATAGAGTAAACCAAAGTTTGGGCAAACAAGAATGCTTTTAACACGTCGAAGACACGACGTGCAAGCTAATCACAATTGAATAGGACCGCTTAGAAATTTGAGAAAGGGAGAATTTGTAAGTGATAAGAACTGTGCTTGTAGGATGAAAGAAAGAACAAACATCCGAATATATTCTTAATGAAGCTTTGTAAAATTGAAGAAAATTGGTTAAGAAAGACGCATTTTTTTTTTTGTCATTTTCAATGAGAAACAAATACGCAAAAAAGATAATAAACCTCTGTTAGAAAGATTTTGTCCAAATAACTGCACACCGAAAAAAGTAGAAGAATATTGTGGCCTTCATTTAGGTAGATTTTAAAACACAAAGCACCCTCGAGTCCCTTGAAAATATACACCAAAACACTTAGAAAAAGCTATAAAGGACTGAAAAAAAA
>JABUQX010108294.1:15000-17500 GCA_015478945.1 Trachelipus rathkii | reverse complement strand
AATGATCTCATTATCTCGCCCGGTACAGTTTGGTAAACCCCAGAACGACATCAGTCATTACAACCTTTTGATAAAAGAGGGCCAGATAAGAATAATAATAATAAAATAACGCGGTGATAATTAATGAAAGTGGCTAGGATTATCTAAACCCAAGTGAAGAAAATATTTTTGTTAACTAGTGTTAAGAAAGAAAGTCTTGTGGTTATTTTTAATAATTCTGAAAGCCTACTCTTGTAACGTGAAGATATTTTCTGTTTATAAACGAAAATAGAAAGTCGTTACCCATCAAAAAAAAAAAAAAAAAAAAAAAAAAAAAAAAAAAAAAATAAAATAAAAATCACCGTGCCTTGAAAAAAAAAAAGATCTTCCAACGAAGGCCGATACCAGAAAGCTTCGACCTGCTATTATATGGGGGATGGGTAGAGAAACGAGAACTCCCCCCCTTTGAGATCCTCCAAAAGCTTTCTTTAAAATGTTGAAACTCAAGAAGAAAAAAAAATTTTATGACTCACTATCCAAACGATTTTTCCTGTTACCCGACGCGGTAGGTTAAGATCAAAAATTTGGATATTAAACATGCGAGCCGAGAAACAACTACGAGAAGTAAAATAAAGCCTCTACGATAAATTCGAGGGCTAAATAAAATTGGGAAGAAGTACAAAATACCCCAAAAGGAAAAATTGCCTGGCTGCTATAAAGACCGCCACTGCTCTTGATGGACGATCGGAGAAGTTTCTAAATGATCCCATATGGTTTGTGTTTTTTTAACGAAAGTAATTTTTGTTTAATCTTATAATTATTTGTTTCAAAAAAAAAAAAAAAAAAAAATTAGTTAAAATGTATTATAATTCGGCAGCATAATAATGTTATAAGTATTAAAAGTGAATAGATTTATTTGGTTGACATAGGAAAATTTATAGAGACGCATGTAAAGGAAGACTTTCGTAGTTTCCTAAAAATAAGTCCGAGAAATGCATGTATAGCGAAAGAGGATGAGGGCTTTCCCCCATCATTCTCACTCCCAGTCCCCCACGCTGGAGGGAACAGGAGGTTAAAATGTGTAACAACTATTTGTAATACGGGGATCGTAAGATTTTCCGTAAATGAAGGTAATAAAACTTCTGTTTAAGAAGAAAAATTTGTAACTGTTTTAAAATAAAATTTATTTGGTAAAAACTTTACGGTTAATGGAAATATTATTTGTGAAATGGGCATCGTAGGATAGTCCCGTTATAGATGAAATATAATTCCCTTTCTTCGGGATGAAGAAAGAAAACTGTAATAATCTTAAGGGTATTAAAATTTATATTTTTAAAGGTCTATTTTGTGAGGTCTTTAAGACCAAAGTCATGCTGGAGATCTCCATTTTAAAAATTATTGTATTTTATTTATTAAGTATGATAATTAGATTAGGATGTTCGGTTCTTCTGATTAAAAATTTAATGAAACTATTAGAATTAGTAATATACGAATTTATTTTATGTGTTATTAGAAAATCTATCTGCTTAAAAGTATTTTTATAATGTTTTATGGTGCCGAATTGTTATATATTGTTCGAATTAATATAAAAGCATATAAAAAAATTATCTAGTAGAACGAAAAGTAATAAAACTTTCGTTCATTATACCATGTGAGAGAGGGGAGGAGTTATCTCCTGTCCCAAATCGACATCTGACTATGACGTCATTCGGGTAGGTGCAGGTCTATAGGCAGAAGACCGAGGCGTTTAAACAAAAAAAAAAAAAAAAAAAAAAAAAAAAAAAAAAAAAAGTTGAGTTTATCAGTAAAAATGAAATAAATTCTACGGAATATTTTTGCCGACTTTAAAATTTTTAAAAAATGTATTTTTTTTAGAATTGAAGGCTGGGTATTCTTGACTAGCCGGGGATGCACCAAATATGTACTAAGTATAGTATCTATATAAAATAATGCTTAATAAATCTTTATTGTAATAATAAAGCTAGAACTCCTTGGGAGGCAAAGGCTATTATTATTATGAGAGGAGAAAAAGCTCCAATCGTTATGTGTATTAGTATGTACGGTAAAATTTTCTTACATCTTATAAAATCACACACATAACTATGTTTATTCTTTTTGTTTATATTATTTAAACTTGAAACAGCCAATAAGAGTACTTTTCTCCTACCGGCAAAATCTGGTATCGGAGGGAAGACGCCAGTTAGTGAGGCCCCGACATCAGAGCCGTTACCAAGTGTCCCGGGCATCGCCCGGGCGCACAAAATTTATTATTTTTGTAATAAAATTAAAGGTGTTAGATTATTATTAATGTTCTTATAAAGAAAATCTCTTGTTAAGTGTCATTTGATACGCTAAGTTGCTTCACCTGTGAAATAATAAGATATAAATTATAAAGAACGGTGATGAAGATCGAGTAAGGAACATGGCAGTATATTATTTGCCCCACCTTGCAACTGTTCTAAAATGAAATGTATATAATATGGGGATTTAAGTATTCACGAAAATATATATTTAAAGGGTC
>JABUQX010108294.1:0-12500 GCA_015478945.1 Trachelipus rathkii | reverse complement strand
CCAAACTTAACTGTTATGCTCATTCTTCCATTAACTTTTCTGGTTCTTAAAGTCTGGAACATTTGACACTCTCCGTTTTCCCAACTTTTATTAACTTTAACACTTTTTATACAATTCCATTTATTGGTTCATGTTGGATTTGATTATTATTTGAAAGTGCATTTGACTTTCTCAATTTCTTTTGGATTTCATGTGAATATCTTGTTGTTTCCCACGATATATATATATATATATATATATATATATATATATATATATATATATATATATATATATATATATATATATATATATATATATATATATATATATATATATAACTTTTTTTTACAGTTCTTTAGTAATGGTTAAGAATCTTTCACTTCATCACCCATCTGCTCATATGCTGCAATTTTCTCATCATTATTCTTTTCAGTTTGAATAATGTTCCTCCCTACAACACACACAGTCGATGTTAGAAGGCTGGCCTTGGAGCAGCTGATCTCTGATCGTTCTAATATTACTACATGTTTTGGGTGGCTTTCAAAATTTCTTCTCACCGCTCTAGTTGCTTGTTTTTTATAATAGTGTTCCTTGATTGGGGTTCAGCTAGTACTGTCCTTCTTTATAAGGATGAGTCTAGAGCTTTTCGTCTCTTTTCGCTAAAGGTAAAGTCAAACCAAAGAAAACTTAGCTCTAGAGCAAATACGAAATCAGCCGTGATCGCAATTAACTCACCACATAAGTGTATTAAAAAAGAACCAGTGTGAAGAGTTCGCGCGAATTAGGCAGCTCTTTAGTTCTTTTTATGAGCAACACGCGAACAAATCAAAGGCGAATGCAAACTCGAATTAGATCAACAAAATGCTTTGTTAAGAGTGAATCACTCGTACTCGGGTGCGTGATAGTAATGTGAGTCTAAAGGAGGAATCGTGCCAGTTGTGTTAATCTTGTAGACTTTATAAAAAACGAAAAATAACTATTCAGCAAACTTACGAAACTTTTCGCAAGGGAAGTGCAACAGTTCGCTTTCTCATTCTCGTCCGTGCATTGAGCTGACCTTCCCTTGAATATTTTTTAACTTTCGTTAGTCCTTTTGTGTCCGTTAAACTGTTACATCAATCTTCTTATAACATAGCTATTAATCACAACGGACACTGATCTTCTGAAATCTATGGCCTCACAAGCTTTTTCCTTTGGATGAGAAAATAGTGAGTAACGTTGTTCACATGTCTCAATGCTTATCTGTCAGATCTCTAACCCAGACTTAACATCTATGCCCACACTAATATTTACTATAATGGTAGAGTCTGTTATCAATACTCTTTCTTCTATTTTCTATAACATTTCCATTGACATCCACTCCTGTGTCCGTTAAACTGTTACATCAATCTTCTTATAACATAGCTATTAATCACAACGGACACTGATCTTCTGAAATCTATGGCCTCACAAGCTCTTTTCCTTTGATGAGAAATAGTGAGTAACGTTTTTCAACAATGTCTCATGCATTATCTGTTCAGATCTCTAACCCCAGACTTAACATCTATGCCCACACTAATATTTACTATAATGGTAGAGTCTGTTATCAATACTCTTTCTTCTATTTTCCTATAACTTCCTTTGACTTCCACGTCCATAGAACGCAGTGAACTGGGGCACGTTCACCTTAACTAGACGACTGTTTGTGATTTTTCCAAAAACTCTGGTGGTGGTGGTTTTAATGTGAACCTTTGTCAGTTACCTATCAGAGGATATATATATATATATATATATAATTATATACTAGTATATATATATTTATATATATATATATATATATATTATATATATATATTTTTTTATGTATATATATCTATATATTATATATATATATATTATAATATATATATATATATATATATTGGTATTAGAAATCTTTTCTACATAACCGGTTCACGTTTGGGCAATTGCTACTTCTCAATAAATCATTGGTTAATAAATACAAAGCATTGCAAAACGAGTCCAACTCGATTTTTTATTCGAATAGACCTTTGCAATTCTGATTAAAAAAAAAGAAAATGTAATTCTTTTCTAATTTAGTATTGTATTACTTCGGTAAAAAATAATGTAAATACGAAATAATAATAATAAAAATAATAATAATAATAATAATAATAATAATAATAATAATAATAATAATAATAATAATAATAATAATAATAATAATAATAATAATAATAATAATAAATATTTTAATATATATAAAATATTATAATAATAAAAATAAAAATAAAATAAAAATAAAAATAAAAATAAATAAAAATATAAAAAATATAAAAATAAAATAATAATAATATATAATAATAATAATTAATATATAAATAATAAATAAATAATAATAATAAAAAATAATAATTAATAATAATAAAATAATAATATAGGAAAATAATAATACTAGTAAATACAATAATAATAATAATAATAATATAATAATAATATAAAATATAAAATAATAATTAATAATTAATAATAATATAATAATAATAATAATAATAATTAATAAATAATAATAATAATAAATAATAATAATATAATAATAATTTAATAATAATAATAATAATAATAAATAATAATAATAATATAATAATAATAATAATAATAATAAATAATAAATAATAATAATATAATAGTTTAAAATAATAATAATAATAATAATATATAATAATAAATAATAATATATAATATAATATAATAATAACAATAACAATAATAATAATAATAATAATAATAATATAATAATAATAATAAAAAATAATAATAATAATAATAATAATAATAATAATAATAATAATAATAATAATAATATTAATAATAAAATAATTATAATAATGATAATAATGATAGTATAATAATAATAATAAATAATAATAAATAATAATAATAATAATAATAATAATAATAATAATAATAATAATAAAATATAAATAATAATAATAATAATAATAATAAAAATATAATAAATAATAATAATATAATAGATTAAATATTCCTCTTTCACATGAACTTAAAACTGTTATATATATATAATATATAATATATATATATATATATATTATATATTATTATATATATTATATAAATATATATATTTATACTATATATATTATATATATATTATATATATATATATATATACATATATATATATAGATGTATATTATATATATATATATTTGCTAATATATAATTAGTGTTAGTGATGGTAATATTGTTAATAATTAGTGTTACTGATGGTAATACTGATAATAGTGTTAGTGTTAGTGATGGTTGATGTTAGTGATAACAATAATGCTTATGATGGTAGTGTTATATATTTATATACATGATTTTGTTAAATGCTTGTTATTTTTATGTATTTATTTACGTAATGTATGTTTGTATATAGGTACTTATTTTTAAAAATATTTTTGTATTTTATATTTATTTATATAATAGCGCCCGATAGTTCAGTGGTAGAGCACTAGTCAACAAAGCGAGGGTCCCAGATTCGCAACTGGTCGGGTGGGAAAATGTGAGTTATTCTCTCCTTGGCTTGGCTTCGTCTTGCTCGGACGTTAACTGAGTACACCCCCTCCTTCATTAGGGCTCTGGCCGTGAACGGCGGTGTTTATCTATAATATAATATAATATAATTATATTATATATATATATATATATATATATATATAATATATATTATATCATATATTATATATATATATATATATATATATATATATATATATATATATATATATATATATATATATATATATATATATATATCATCAGCATCAGTATAATCATATTCATCACATGCCCTTTGTTTCCCTAAAACAGGGGATGGGGTGATCAAACATGCATCTTAAAAAAAATCTATGTAGAATACCATGACCTTAGTCATTAGTTGAAAGTCCCTCACAACCTCCCTTCATTCCCTTAAGTACGTGACTGTAGAGCCAAAATCCGCTCTGAAGCTGCACACAATGTGACAGTCATCCACCGCGATTTCAATGTTATGGTTCACCCCCTGGCCCAGGCCCACAACCATTTACTTTCACAAAACTCCCGCCATTTATTCCTACTTTACTATACTATGCTATACTATAATTGTATTAAATTCACATTCTTTTCCTTCATGTATTCCTTTATTGACTGAATCCAATTTTCCTTTGGTCTCTCAGTCGGTCATTTCCCAACGTACACTACCATACACTCGCTTAACCAACCGGGTATCATCCATCTTTATCAAATGACCAACATATCTTAATACTCTCTCATTTATATTCCCATTCACTTTTCGTCACACCACAAAGCTCTCTAATATATTTTTATCAATTTTTTTAACCCTAATATGCCACTAAGATTATCCATGTGAACAGACTGCGTCTTACATCTAAACCTCTTATCTTACACTATTGCTTCGCTACAATACAATAATGCTGCAGTAATAATTTACCCTCAGTCAGAACGCTAGTGCTCCCAAGACTTAGTCCCTTTGTATTCGCCAAAGATTTAATTCCACCAGCTAAATTCCCACCACTCACAACTTTCCTACCACCCACAGTATCAGTAGTAAGTGTACAACCTGCGCGACCACTTCTTTCGATATGAAGGACTAGAGCTATCGCATTCAAACTTGGTATATGGTCATTGTATGTGATAAACTGATCACAGACGAGTTTTGGTGACCGTAGGTCACCCCTAAGGGGGTGCTGCCCCCATAGCGCCAAGGTCAAATTCGTCCTGAAAACCCTGTTAGGCTTAACGAATCGGAGTGAAATTTGGATGTGAGCTATATGATGACGTAATCTCGTCGGAGACGAGATTACGTCCCTCTGCGTCCCCCCGTAAGGGGGGACGCTGCCCCACTAAAAAATTAAAAATGATCGTAGAAGACTGAAACTTGGAGGCTGGGTTGAGGAGTCGGAGTCGGAGACGGAGACGGAGTTGGAAACGGATTCAGCTTCGGAGTCCAGGGACCCCCCACCGGAGGGGGGTCCCCATTTGAAAAAAAAGAAGAAGAAATGCATGGAATGCAAAACAGAGGAAGAAAGAAGAAGAAGAAAGGAAGAAGAAGAAAGGAAGAAGGAGGAGGAAAGGAGGAAGGAAGAAGAATGAGGAAGGAGGAGGAGTCTGAGGAAGGATTCAGAGTCGGTACCGACACCGGTGATGGAGCCGGTGCGGTGCCTAGTTATTAAATTTTTGTGTAATGATACAATGTTGGTGTCTTTATATAGGTTATCGAATCTGTAGATTTCGAAAATAATGGTTTCAGAACCATCAAGAAAAAAAAATAAATAAATAAATAAATAAATAAATAAATAAATAAAATTTCTTACACTTTTTTTATGTTTATAACTTACAAATTTACGTTTTTACATACCCTAAAGCAGTAAATCACTAAATCAAACCACTATCCAACCTCCCTCCTGACCATCTGTGATCTATTGATCTATTGATTAAGGTCAAATTTTTTACTAAAATTGTCATGTTTTACATACCCTAAATCAGTAAATCAGTAAATCAAACCACCATCCACCCACCCTCCTGACCAGTTGTGATCTATTGATCTATTGATCTATTGATCTATTGATCTATTGATCTATTGATTAGGTCAAATTTTTTACTAAAATTGTCATGTTTTACATACCCTAAAGTCAGTAAATCAGTAAATCAAACCACCATCCACCCACCCTCCTGACCAGTTGTGATCTATTGATCTATTGATCTATTGATCTATTGATCTATTGATTAAGGTCAAATTTTTACTAAATTGTCATGTTTTTTACATACCCTAAAGCAGTAAATCACTAAATCAAACCACATCCAGCCAGCATCCCCACCCTCCTGACCAGGTGTGATCTATTGATCTATTGATCTATTGATACAAATTACATTTCGAGTATCATTTGGATAAAAATATGTTAAAAAAAAATTCTTTATACACTGATCAGCGATATATGCTAACGTAACAGAAGTTTTTCACATAAATAAAGATTACTTAGCATCATCTGAACTAGAAAAATAATGTACAAAGACAAACCCTAACACACCTTAAGCCACGAATAACTGTAAACGTTACAAAGTTCCAACAAATTAACAGCGTGAAGTAAACTAACATAGATACAAAGACGTAACCTATTCACACCTTTTCTAACATATCACTGATATTTTTTTACATTAATAACAATGTAACATTTAACAAAAATTTTACCACAACAATGTGTAATTATCATACTGATCATTGAATATACTCTAAAACGTAACAAAGTTTTTCAACATTAATAAAGCTTACATAGCATCATCTGAAACTAAGAATATATTCCACGACAACCATAACACATCTTAAGCAGAAATAAGCAGTCAACATTAACAAAAGTTCCTCACTTAACAACAATAAGTAACTAACATTACATCCAAAACGAACCTAGTCACAGCTTTTTTATCAAATAAAAAACTAACATGACAATGTTAATTAATGAATCACATACCACACACACATAACACACACACCACACACACACCACAACACACACACACACCACACACAAGCACACAATATGTAAAAACGTAAAATTTTACGTTATAACATGAAAAAGTATAAAATGTTTTTAAGTAAAAACAAAAAGTTTTAAAAAAATAAAAAAAAAAAAATAAAAAAATAGAAAAAAATTAAAAATTAAAAAAAAATAAACACAAAGTATAAATGTAAAATAAAACTTATATAAAAAAAAAAATTAAAAAAAAAAAAAAAAAAAATAAAAATTAAAAAAAAAAAAAAAAAAAAAAAAAAAAAAAAAAAAAAAAAAAAATAAAAAAATAAAATTTTAATAAAAATTAAATTAAATAAATAAAAAAATTAAAAAATTAAAATAAAAAAATTAAACAAAGTATAAATGTAAATAAAAATAAAAAAATATTAAAAATTAAAAAGAATTAAAGAATTAAAAATTAAAAAAAAAAAAAAAAAAAAACACATAAAAACAAAATAAAACTAACCAAAAAATAAAGTTAGAAAAATAAATTTAAATAAAAAAAAAAATAATAAAAAATAAAAAAATAAAAAAATAAAATGAAAAAATAACAAATAAAAAAATAAAAATGAAAAAATAAAGTTAGAAAAATAAATTTAAAAATAAAAAAATAAAAAAATAAAAATTAAAACATTAAAAATTAAAACACAAAGTATAAATGTAAAAATAAAAACTTATAAAAAAATAGTAAACAGTATATGCATGTTTCAACTTAGGAAAAAAATTATATTAGTTAACGTTTATAAAAAGAAAATGAGATTTTAAAATATAAATGTTAGTCTTTAACGTTTAGAAAAACGGTTTATCTTTACAAGATGCAATGCAATTGACGACATGTACATGTTAGAACAGAAGCAGTTATGTGAACAGTAGTGTAATGAACTAAGAGTCATACACACTCACACATACACACACACACCACAAGACACACACACACACACTACACACAACACACACAACACCACACCACCACACACACCACATACATACATACAACACATACACACACACATACACACACAATAAACACACAGGTATAATAACGAATATATGCTAACGTACAAAGTTTTCACATTAATAAAGCTATACATACATAGCTCACCTGAACTAAAAATATAATGTACAACGACAACCTAACACCACTTTAAGCACGAATAAACTGCTAACATTAACAAGTTCCCACACTTTACAAACAGCAAAGTAACTAACACAGCATAAAAAAAACGTAACCTATTTACATTTTTCAAGCATGTCTTTAACATATCAATGTTAATTTACATTAACATGATACATTTAACAAAGATTTATTCTTAATTGACACTATCTTCATCAAAGTGTCAATCGTTTCGAGTATAACATCATTTGACATATGAATAAACGTAGACATTAGCAAAAGTCTAGGGGCAAACCTAACATTACTCAACAAAAACTTAACCTAGGCCCACGTTTCTAACACATCATCGTCAGTTAATACAGTAATATCTTAACAAAAACTCATCATTTCTCTAACAAACCAGTGTTATTTCCACATTGGCATTAGTGAATATTTAACATAACCGTACCTAACCATCCGAATAAACAGTTTTTCATTAACCAAGAGTATCTAAGCAACACAACTTACCTTCCAAGAGAAAACCCAGGGGGATGCGCCCCTTGAAAGGGTGTGAATCCTGCGAAGGGGTAAAGCCCGCTTACAGCCCTTCGGGGTGATCCCCCTTTCAAGGGGCGCATCCCCCTGGATTTTCTCACGGAAGGTAATGTGTTGCTTTAGATACCTTGTTAATGAAAACTGTTTTATTCGTAAGTTAGGTACTTTATTAAATATTACTATGCCAATGTGGAAATAACACACTGATTTGTTAGAGAAATGGTGAGTTTTTGTAAGATATTATTGTATTAATGACGATGATGTGTTAGAAACGTGAGCCTAGGTTAAGTTTTTGTTGAGTAATGTTAGGTTTGCCCCTAGACCTTTGCTAATGTCTACGTTTATTCATATGTCAATGATGTTAACTCGACGTTGACACTTTGACTGAAGATAGTGTCATTAAGAATAAATCTTTTGTTAAATGTTGACTAAATGTTATGTAAAATACATGTTGTTAAAGACATGCTTGAAAAAATTGTAAGAAGGTGACTTGGTTTCTTTTGCTTTCATCTGTTTCTCTGCTTTTGGAAAATATGGAACTTTTCTTAATGTTAGCATTTATTCGTGTTAAGGTGGCTTTAGGTTTGTCGTTGTAACATTATATTTTTAGTTCAAGTGATGCTATGTTAGCTTATAATGTGAAACTTTGTTACGTTAGCATATATTCCATGGTTTGTGTGTGTTTATGTGTGTGTATGTGTGTGTGTATGTGTGTATGATGTGGTGTGTGTGTGTGTGTGGATGTGTGGTGTGTGTGTGGTGTGTGTGTGTGTGTGTGTGTGTGTGTATTGGTGTGTGTGTGTCATTTATTCTTAGTTCATAACAATAACTGTTCACATAACTGATTCCTGTTCTAACATGTACATATCGTCAATTGCATTGCATCTTGCAAAGATAAACCGTTTTTTCTACATTGAAGACTAACATTTATATTTTCAAATCTCTTTTTCTTTTTAAACGTTTATTCCCATAATTTTTTTTCCTAAGTTGAAACATGCATATTTTCTGTTTATATTTTTTTATAAGTTTTTTATTTTACATTTATACTTTGTGTTTAATTTTATTATTTTAATTTTTATTTTTTATTTTTTTATTTTAAAATTTATTTTTCTAACTTTATTTTTTTATTTTTTATTTTTTTTATTTGTTATTTTTTTTTTTGTTATTTTTTTCATTTTTATTTTTTTTTTTTTTTTTTTAAATTTTATTTTTCTAACTTTATTTTTGGTAAGTTTTATTTTGCATTTATACTGTGTTTAATTTTTTTTTTATTTAATTTTTTAATTTTTTAATTTTTTTTATTTTTTAATTTTCTAACTTTATTTTACATTTATACTTTGTTTAATTTTTTTATTTTAATTTTTTAATTTTTTAATTTTATTTTTTTAATTTATTTTTTTATAATTTTTATTTTTTTTTTTTTTTTTTTTTTTTTTTTTTTTTTTTTTTTTTTTTTTATTTTTAACTTTTTAATTTTTTTTTTTTTGTTTATAACTTTGTTTTTTATATAAGTTTTATTTTACATTTATACTTTGTGTTTAATTTTTTTTTTTTTTATTTTTATTTTTTTCTATTTTTTTTTTTTTTTTTTTTTTTTTTTTTTTTATAAACTTTTTTTTTTTTATTAATATTTTTTTTTTTTTTATTTTTTATAATGTAAAAATTTTACGTTTTGTGTGTGTGTGTGTGTGTGTGTGTGTGTGTGTGTGTGTGTGTTGTTTTGTTTGTGTGTGTGTTTTTGTGTGTGTTATGTCATTTATTCTTTGTTGATATGTTAGAGATATGCTTGAAAAAAGTGTGACTAGGTTACGTTTTGGATGTAATGTTAGTTACTTACTGTTGTTAAGTGAGGAACTTTGGTTAATGTTGACTGCTTATTCATATTTAAGACGTGTTAAGTTTGGTCGCTGTACCATTTATTTTCTTAGTTAAGATGATGCTAAGTAATCTTTCTTAATGTGAAAATTTTGTTAAGTTAACAGTATATTAAATTATCAGTATGATAATTACACATGGTTTGTGGTAAATTTTGTTAAATGTTACTATGTTAAGGTAAAAAAATTATGAGTGATATGTTAAGAAAAGGGTGAATAGGTTTTTACGTCTTTGTATGCTAATGTTGTTACTTTCAAATGCTGTGTAAGTGTGGAACTTTGTTAACGTTTACAGTTTATTCGTGCTTAAAGGTGTGTTAGGTTTGTTCTTTGTACATTATTTTCGTTCATATGATGCTATGTTATCTTTATTAATGTGAAAACTTGTACGTTAGCATATATCGCTGATCAGTTATAAAGAATTTTTTTTTATGTTATGTTATCCAAAATAATACTCAAAATGTGACTTGATCAATGATCAATAGATCAATAGATCACAACTGGACTGGAGGGTGATTGGATGATGGTTGGTTGATGGTTTGATTTAGTGATTTACTGCTTTAGGGTATGTAAAACATGACAATTTTAGTAAAAAATATGACCTTAATCAATAGATCAATAGATCAATAGATCAATAGATTCAATAGCCTCACAACTGGTCAGAGGGTGGTGGATGGTGGTTGATTACTGATATACTGAATTTCAGGGTATGTAAACATGGACAATTTTATAAAAAAATTGACCTTAATCAATAAAGATCAATAGATCAATAGATCAATAGATCAATAGATCAATAGATCAATAGATCAATAGATCAATAGATCACAACTGGTCAGGAGGGTGGGTGGATGGTGGTTTGATTTACTGATTTACTGATTTAGGGTATGTAAAACATGACAATTTTAGTAAAAAATTTTGACCTAATCAATAGATCAATAGATTTCAGCAATAGATCAATAGATCATAAGATCACAACTTGGGATGGGGTGGTGATGGTGGTTTGATTTACTGATTTACTGCTTTAGGGTATGTAAAAACGTAAATTTGTAAGTTATAAACATAAAAAGTGTAAGAAATTTTATTTATTTATTTATTTATTTATTTATTTTTTTTTTTTTCTTGATGGTTCTGAAATCATTATTTTCGAAATCTACAGACTCAATAACCTATATAAAGACACCAACATTGTATCATTACACAAAAATTTAATAACTAGGCACGCACCGGCTCCATCACCGGTGTCGGTACCGACTCTGAATCCTTCCTCAGACTCCTCCTCCTTCCTCATTCTTCTTCCTTCTTCCTTCCTCCTTCCTCCTTCTTCCTTTCTTCTTCTTCCTTTCTTCTTCTTCTTCTTCTTCTTCCTCTGTTTTGCATTCCATGCATTTCTTCTTCTTTTTTTCAAAGGGGGGACCCCCTCCGGTGGGGTCCCTGGACTCCGAAGCTGAATCCGTTTCCAACTCCGTCTCCGTCTCCGACTCCGACTCCTCAACCTAGCCTCCAAGTTTCAGTCTTCTACGATCATTTTTAATTTTTTAGTGGGGCAGCGTCCCCCCTTACGGGGGGACGCAGAGGGACGTAATCTCGTCTCCGACGAGATTACGTCATCATATAACTCACATCCAAATTTCACTCAGATACGTTAAGCCTAACAGGGTTTTCAGGACGAATTTGACCTTGGCGCTATGGGGGCAGCACCCCCTTAGGGGTGACCTACGGTCACCAAAACTCGTCTGTGATCAGTTTATCACATACAATGACCATATACCAAGTTTGAATGCGATAGCTCTAGTCCTTCATATCGAAAGAAGTGGTCGCGCAGGTTGTACACTTACTACTAGTATCATATTTGATTTCTTCCAGCATATAGCCTAAATATTTAAACTCGGATACTTGTTCTAGTTTCTTACCATCCAACATGATTTCACACTGCAAATTCTCCTCATTCACCATGATCACCTTGCTCTTATCTATATTTACATTCAAACCCCCCTCCAATTAAACACCTTGGCAATCCACTTTGCCAATTCTCCCAAACTTTCTTCTTTCAAATAATCTGTATACAATAAGCAAGGCATTCCCTACACTCTTCCATTATCCTTCAGTCTATCTATCACTCTGTCCTGCCACCCATACCATAAATTATTTCATCATCCCATCCATATACAGACTGAACAGCCAAGGAGGCATAGCACAACATTGCCTTACTCTGTTAATAATATTAAACAATTTAGTTTCTGATCAATTTGTTTTTACATATGCTTCACTATCAACATATATTTTTAGTATCATTCAAAAAACCTACCACCATCACCATATATGATTAACACCTGCCACAGAACTTCCCTATTAATCCTGCCATACGCCTGTTGTAAATCCATAAAACCTAAATACAGTTTGTTCAACTTCTCTCTCATTTATTTATACATCCTCTGCCACTTC
>JABUQX010108292.1:0-7500 GCA_015478945.1 Trachelipus rathkii | reverse complement strand
GACCCTCTTTTGGAAGAGTCTACCCTAAAACTGTTTCAATGAATATTCACGTGAGCTTCAGCCAAAAATCGCTCGAGTATTTAAGACTAGGATGTCAGGTAAGGATAGTCCTCTGCTGAGTTGCGGGAACGGGACAGAGGATCAATCTGACCGCACTATCCTGAGTGCATCTTCAGTTTATGTATCAACCATTAGAAGTGGGATTGCCTAAGTGGATGCTTCAGCGGATCGTACACTGTTATCACTTCCTAACAAATATGTTCTTTAGTCCAAACGAAGTACGCATAACAAGAACCGCAAGAGAAGATATTCTAGTCTTCCTCCCCGATGTATGGGATGAATTCATGTGGAAAATACGGGTTAAAAGGTGCATTGATGATTTAATATCGTCCTTCAGAGCTTGAAACTTAGGAAATAGAACAGAGGAGATGTTAGGTAGAGCAACATGCGATAGAAAGTTGAACAGAACATGATCAGAGTGAGAGATCAAGGAAGAGAGTGTGATGTTCTTTTCTAGATGGATGGGATTTTTGAATTGAAATTTAGAAGAAATAAATGCACATCCATGAGGAATAGTAAAGACATAGTCATACACATGCTGTATGGAGTTGGGTTTCTCACATGCGATTGAAGCCCTAGTTTTTTCTGAAAAAGAAATAAGAGTGAAGTGTCCTAGAGTGACAGTATAGGGTTCTACAGGTTTGTACTCTGCAATAGGGCAGTGTGAAAAATCATTGGTAAAATTTAGGATGAGTGCTAACAAACAAGACTGATCATCAATAGAAGCTAATACTTGGGATTGAGGGCAAACTGCTAGTTGGCCTAAATGTCGACAAAGGTGATGTGCCGATTCCTTTAGATAGGTGTATTTCCGTTGACCGTAATTCACAAAGAAATAGTTGTTTGGGTCATTGTACATAACTCGAACAAGAGACTTGTTTAAAGGAAGATGGGTAGGAAAAGGTATAAGTTTATAAGAAGTGAATTTCTCCACTGAGATAAAAGGTATTAAGGTAATTAATTCATAAGGGCTAGCTGCAGATTGAATAGTCCAAGAGTAAGTCAAGAAGGATTGGTATGTTTTTGTTTCTAGAGGTATGACCGTATGTAGTTTAGTTTCTTTGTTCATTTCTAGAATGAAAGGTAAGAGGAATATAGGAGAGTAAAGTTGGGAGTTAGTAATTTTACTTTTAGCGAGTTGAAGAGAGGTTATCACCAATTGGTGAATATTGTGTATACTAGTTATAGCTTGCTCGATTAAATTTACTAATGCCCGGATACTTCCCAATTGATTTATAATATTATGCGTAGCACTTAGACTTGTTTGGAATTCAATTAACTTTCGTAGGCTATCCCTAAAGTTGATTAATGTGCGAGTATTTGCCTTTAATTGCTCTTTTAGTTCGGTAATGAGTAGGTTTGATGTAGAAGCGTAGTTTCCTAAGATGTTAATTTTTTTCCTAAGGAGCTTTACTTGTTTATCTGTAGCCGTACCAAAAAGAATGTAGGACGTCTCCTCCGAACTCAAAAGCAGCTCGTTTCTTTCTTGATCTGCTGAATTCCAAGTAATCATTACTTCATTTAATTCTGGGCAAAACTTTTACCGAATCGCATAAGTTTTAATTTCCCATGTAGCCCTTTGTTATATCGAAAACATTCAGAAATTTGTGCCTTCGAAGTTAGTAAGAAGGAGTCTTGATGTCCACTAATTGGTGTTTTTAAACATTTCTTTTACGCTGAGGAACATTCTAATGAAAACGATTAATACTAAATATCCTTCTATAAAAACTCACTTCTCCGTTCGTATAAAAACCAAAACAGCAAATCGTTTCTATCATTTTCTTCTCTCTAAGCTTACAGTTATATTGAGTAAAACAAGATCATTTCCGAATCCATTCTGAAATATTAATCATATGAAGTATGTTTCAGAATAATTTCAGTCGCGCCTAAATAATAATTAAAATTTGTTAAATTGGAATTGACTAATAATTAAGACAAATTGTTTGCATTTTAAAACTTAAATGATTTCCTAATTATAAGTTGTTAGTAAGATTCTTACATTTACTACTTAAGTGCTTAACTATTCTATCTTAACTTTTAATTTTAGTTACTTAACTTACTTAAGATTCTTAACTTTATTTTAGTTACTTAACTTACTTAAGATTCTTAACTTTATATTTAGTTACTTAACTTACTTAAGGTTCTTAACTTTATTTTAGTACTAACTTACTAATCTAACTTTATTTATTTTTTTTCTTTAAAGAAAAGTTTTTTTTTTTTGTAGTATTTTTTATTTAAAAAATTCTTGTGCCCCTCTGGACTAAAACGTATCCTTTAAAGTTTTTGTAGTAAAAAAAAATAAACAGAAAATAAATATAAACCAACTTGTATAATCGAATAAAACGACACATAATTCTAACGGTCTAATCCAGCTAAGAACTAAGCTAAACCGTTACGTGATTCTAATCCATCTATAAAAAAAATTTTTTTCTTAATCCAATTAATGTTTTAAAACTAATACAAAAGGTCGATTGTATGTCAACATTTTCCTAAAGATTAAGTCATCTTCAATATTGAATTCTAATCCAGACTAATCACTTAAAATAAAGTAATTTCTAAATTAAATTATCTCGAATCGAAGAATATTCCTAAACTATAAAATCATTTGAAACAAAAAGGATTCTCCTTAAAATACCAAAAATAACAGAAATTGAGATGGAATTAATAGCCGGAGCAAATAGTAAGTTGACCGCCTCAAAACTATTGTATTCAAATCAATAACAGACGGAGATTTGACAGAATCTTCGTATAGTCCTATGCACTTGCCTCTGCTGTTGACAGCCGCTCTTATCCTGGGGTTTGACTTCTTTAATTCTTGAGAGAATCTCTGGACCGGAAAAAAATGTGTTGTAGATGGGTCCTTTTCTCAATCCTGATTGATTCCTGGGTGTCATTCTTAACAACAGTGGAATTTGAAGTGCCATCTCTTTCAGGACATTGGAGATTCTCTGGGAAGAATTCTTAGGAGGTCCGCCGTAGGCTCCTATATTCACTTCGTTGCGCGCTCCTGTAAATTTCTCTAACCGTAGATCTACTGAAATCTCTTGCTGTATGCGTATAAGATTCTAACTTCTTCTTTGACCTGAGGGTGAGGGGTCGTTCTTTGAATCATTAGTGAACAGATAATTCTTCCAACACGTGCTCTTCCTGCACTACACGCTCTATATTCTTCTTCACAATTCCGTCTTCTGTCTCTTTTGTTCTACTACTTTCAATCGCCTTGCTTCTGTTCCACCAATATTCTTTTATGGGCTTGATAGTTTCCATAGTTCTAGTCGTGACGTGCGTGAGGAGCTGGCCAAAAATGTATTCAAACTGATGTACGGCTAGTGGATTGAAGATCGTTGTGTCACTCTGTGTCGCTTGGTGGAGAAGTGGAAATAGAATTAACGGGAAGACGATGGTCGGTGCGAGGAAATAATCTTCGCTTCACTCTGATTCTAACCAATTCCTGATTCGCTTTGGGCGCATCTTCATCTTTCTTCTCTTCTTCATCCACATGCCTTTCTTCATCTGAATCATGAGGATTCCAAACTTCATCGTTCGTAAAGTCGAACCGTGTATCTGCAAACTTCTCAGCGGCAACTACCTTAGCATTGTCCACATGGACCGGAAAAGTCTTACCTGAACTTCTGCAAATTACCATCAATTTGTTTGGTCCTCTCAAACATCGGACAATATATGGCCCTTCAAACTTGGCACATAATTTTGAACTATGATAAGGCTTCTTGATTGCTCGGATGAAAACGTAGTCTCCGACTTTGAATTCTCTCTGCTTTGCCTTCTTATGTTGTTGCTCCAATGTTTTAGTTGTTTCTTTCTCCAACCTTTCTCTCGCCAAATCTCTTATATTATCGATCCTTTCCGTCAGCACATCCACCTCATCTGAAATGAACCTTTCCATTTCGTAAGGGACCCTCTTTACGTACCCGTGTAAAAGGAAATGTGGGGATGAACCGATAGATCGATTATAAGCGGAATTTATCGCGATTTGGGCGAAACTCAGATATTTATCCCAATCTTTGTGGTTGTCATTGACATAGTGTCGTAGGAAAGATTCGATATCAGCATTTATTCTTTCCACAACTCCGTTTTGGGATGCTTTGTAAGGCATGATTTCCACCTTTTTTATCCTCCAGGCCTTGCACAAGTCCTTAAACACCTGGCTTGTGAACTCCTGGGCATTGTCGGACACAAGAAGTTGGGGAGCACTGTGCCTACATATGACTCTCTCTTGCAGTGCTCGGGCAAATTCTTTACTTGTCCTAGTTTTACAAGGCACTAGTTCGACGTAACGCGTTAAAACGTCACGGAAAACTAGTATATATTTGGCTCCGGACTCGGTACAAGTGGGGAGTTTTCCAATACTATCGACGTGAACGCGTGAAAAAGGTGTGTAGGGCAAAGGCCATCTGTTTATCTCTGCTACTGGAGGTTTGTGACCTTTTACTCTAGCACATGACACACAATGGCTGCAATATTCTTTCACTAATTTTGCTAAGTGGGGAAAAGCGTATTTTTCCTTCACTCTCTTTTCTGTCCTTATAGGCCCTCCATGTCCGCTGCCCAGCGAGGCATGGCATTGGTCTATCACCGTGTAGATCATACTGTCGGGGACCTGGATGACATAAGGATCGCTTTGTGTGGCGTAGTATAAAACACCTTTAATAAGAATGTGTGGATAGGTCTTTGGGTTTTCCTTAACCCATTTCACCAATTTTCCTATTCTTGGACATTTTTCTTGTTCTTTTATGAAGGTTTCCCTATTCAATGGAAAGTCTGTTCGAGGTAAATCACCTCTGTTTTCCAACACAGCTTGCATTACAAAAACGTTAGGTGCTGGGTGTCTACTCAAATAATCCGGCGGGATATTTGTTTTACCTTTTTTATAAACTATAGTGGGAGAGAAACTGTTTACGAACAGATTCCATCTTGCTAGACGTCCAGTCTGTTGTTTGTTCCTGAAGATGAAACAAAGGGGCTGATTATCAGTGATAATGGTGATACCGTGTTTTTGAACTTCGTCAAACAAAACACTACGGCCAGGCATTCCTTTTCTATCGTATCATAATTCTTCTCACTTGCTCTGAGTACTCGGGAGACGAAGGAAAGGGGTTTCTCTTTCCCTTCGTCGGTAAGCTGGTACAACACTCCCCCAATTCCGTAGTCACACGCATCTGTATTTACGAAGAATTCTTTGCTATAATCCGGAAATGTGAGCTGTGGTTGTACGACCAACTTATCTTTCAAAGTGTCAAATGCCTTTTGTTGCTTTTCTGTCCATACAAAGGGGACATTCTTTTTTACTAAATCATACAGTGGTTGTGCAACGACTGCGAAATTGTCTATTAAAAAGCGAAAATAAGAGAAGAAACCAAGAATGGACTGTGTCTCCTTGACATTCGTCGGAGGGATGAAACTTTTCATTGTTTCAACTTTCACAGGGTCAGGGCTAATCCCATCTTTACCTATCTTAAATCCTAGAACAAAACTGAACTGTATAAATTGCCACTGGACATTTTATCTCAATTGTTTTCTCGAAACAGTTGAACTTTCTCAAATTTTCGAAGTTGTTCGTTACGTTCTCCTACACTAGTAGTCTCAAGATAAAGACCTGGGTGCAATCCTCCTAAAAGGTGATTAAGCCATGCATGTTGCCCTGCCTAGCAAAGAAGAATGGCTGGCATTTCGGGCAAAGCAAGCGGTAGACAGAATACCCTTCCACGCCTAAATCCATTACTTGGTCCTCCTCTATTCAATGCCATGATCATCGAGTAAATCTATCTACGTAAAAATCGTTTCCCCCGATGACGTTAAAATTCTTCTAGCGAGGAAGAAGAACGTCCGGGACACTGTAGGAGTTATGTAGCGAAGTCAAGGCACACTCTTGCCTTGAACTATTCTTTTTTCCACTACCAGAAATGGAAAAAATGGGGCGTAAAACAAGCCTTAAATATCCCTTCTCAACGCGGCATGGGTAATCATTCATGTCGTAATACTTCAGGGTAACCGGTAATGTTCGAAATACTTAGGACGTTCAGGATAGCTTCAATTTAAACTTCTGAATCGGCAGACCGGACACATCATATCAGGCTATTACATCATGGGTAAGCAATCAAAGATAAGCAAAGTCTCTATACTCGTCTTCAAGGAGCCTATCTCACGTCTTTCCTTTGACATCTTTCTTCGATGATTCTCGTACACTTCCTTTAATTCTGTCTTGATAACCTTTGGAGCATGGTGCTACATTGCGCTGACACTACTCCTTTTCCCATTATGTCTGGCTTCTATCAGTGATGCGCTGATTAGTGTAAACTATTTCTATATCCCTTTTCAAATGAATTGTAGTCACTCAAATTTATGTAACTGAGCCACAATTCGATATTCCGAACGGACTGACTGTGTTACCTAATACATGTTCTCTGTAAAGGCTGGTTGAATACACTTCCCTCCAAGTCAAAATCATCTTAGTCTCAGTTATCCTTTACTCATCTAACCTATGTATCCATAGGATTGCTTGGCATATAGGTCTTCAACACTTTCAAATCGATTACAAATCTCACGATTCATTAAAATTCATTTGGTTAGTCAGGTCGTTAACCGAATTCTTCGATGATCAACTTTCTTTTGAGTAGAAGTTTGTTGTGTTGGCTTGCTCCTCAGCGCAAACTGTGAGTGAGGGACTAGTATCTCTTCTTTCGTCTCCGTCTCCTTTTTCTCCATTCAGTGGCTTGAAGCAGTACCGACATGCAGAACTTCTTATTTTCCCTGAGGCGCGAGCCTGCTTGGTATTACTGACCAAAGTCCTTCTTGCTTCCGATGAAAAACCTCATGGACGCTGTGATTGATGACAAGTTTCTCCTTTGTAATGGAATGACCGTGCGCAACATGTCTTGGTCGACTGACAGGGTTTCGCCTTTCTGTGAAAAGATGTCCAACTGCTGTTCAGGTTTTGGTAAAGTTTTAAAGTTCGATTCAGAAAATCCCTAAAAATTAGAATACCTATATAATTTCTCCCCCTTGCCACTAATCATGATCTTCTCTGCAGAGACCTTTATTTCTTCTAAGGCTCTCATTCTGTGTGTTCTCGACTTAAATAATACCCATATTTGCGAAGACCGAAGTCTATCTCTTTACCTTCTGGACAGACATCTGGAGAAACATATTCAAAGGATGGGTAAATAGATAAATTGTTTTCCCAACAGCATGACCAACTGGTTCTCCGCACCTCGCTTACTGAAGCTGTGAGGTAATATCTTTGTCCGGAGCCACAGCTGACTTCATCCTTTTAATTAGTGTGTATCACCCCTTGTACCACAGCTTTTCGACGCGGTACTAATTACCTTCTTTCTCTAACTCTTTAAACGCTTGGTAACGAGATAACTCTCCCACAATCTATAAAAACACATCTTTAGCCTCCTTACTCCTATAAACTCTCGC
>JABUQX010108291.1:50000-55461 GCA_015478945.1 Trachelipus rathkii | reverse complement strand
GAGTCATTCCTCGAATTTCATTGGCTGACCGTGATGGCTTAGCAAATACAGTTCTCTGATTGGTTACCCTTGAGCGTACTAAAATTGCGTAATGTTTAGGTGTCTGGTAGAGAGCAATTTACCTACCAATGTTTTAGTTGTGGACCTGCAGGCAAAGTGATCGCACGCGTTATTGGTATTGTGAGATCTATGTGGAATAATAATAATAATAATAATAATAATAATAATAATAATAATAATAATAATAATAATAATAATAATAATAATAATAATAATAATAATAATAATAATAATAATAATAATAATAATAATAATAATAATAATAATAATAATATTTTTGGTCGGTCGTGTATAGTAAAGATTGAGATTGCTATGTTGACTTCTGCTGGTAAGTTGAAACTTCTAATTTTAGTTACCTGGTTAATGAATGCTGTATGTCAGTTAGGCTAGGATGAGATATATTTTTGTTTAGTTTTCAATATTACAATGTTAATGTAAAATTAACATTAATATTTTAGAGATATGTTTGAAAAAGTGTTGTATATTTTCATTTAACTTGAACGTTAAATATATTTAACAACAACAACAACAACAACAACAACAACAACAACAACAAAAACGCAACATTTCAACAACAACAGCTGCAGCAAAGAATTTATTTTGTTATGTTATACAAAATATGACATGAATCAATAGATCAATAGATCAATAGATCAATAGATCATAGATGGGTAGGAGGGTATGGAGGACAGTTTGATTTACTGATTTACTGATTTACTGCTTTAGGGTATGTAAAATGCAAATTTTTTAAGTTATAAACATAAAAAAGAAATTTTAGTTAACACAAAATGTTTAAAGAAAACAAAACAAAATAAATAAAAGTTTTTGTGTTATGTTATACAAAATATGACTTGAATCAATAGATCAATAGATCAATAGATCAATAGATCAATAGATCATGGAAGGGTAGGAGGGCAGTTTGATTAACTGATTTACTGATTTACTGATTTAGGGTATGTAAAAATGCAAATTTTTTAAGTTATAAACATAAAAAGAATAAATTTTTTAGTAAAAACATAATGTTTAAAGAAAACAAAACAAAATAAATAAAAGTTTTGTGTTATGTTATACAAAATATGACTTGAATCAATAGATCAATAGATCAATAGATCATGGATGGGTAGAAGGGTGGCTGATAGTTTGACAACTGATTTAACATCACGCTTACTGCTTTACTGCTTTACTGATTTACTGATTTACTGATTTACTGATTTACTGATTTACTGCTTTAGGGTATGTAAAACATAACAATTTTAAATAAAAAATATGACTTGAATCAATATATCAATAGATCAATAGATCAATAGATCAATAGATCAATAGATCAATAGATAGGAGGGTGGAGTGGGTAGCTTGATTAACTGATTTACTGATTTACTGCTTTAGGGTATGTAAAACATAACAATTTTAATAAAAAATATGACTTGAATCAATAGATCAATAGATCATAGATGGGTATGAGGGTGACTGGAGGGCAGTTTGATTTACTGATTTACTGCTTTAGGGTATGTAAAACATAACAATTTTAATAAAAATATGACTTGAATCAATAGATCAATAGATCAATAGATCATAGATGGGTATGAGGGTGTCTGGAAGACAGTTTGATTAACTGATTAACTGATTTACTGCTTTAGGGTATGTAAAAATGCAAATTTTTAAGTTATAAACATAAAAAGAATAAATTTTTAGTAAAAACAAAATGTTTAAAGAAACAAAACAAAATAAATAAAAGTTTTTGTGTTACGTTATACAAAATATGACTTGAATCACATCAGATCAATAGATCAATAGATCACCATAGATCAGATCAATAGATCATGGATGGTAGGAGGATAACACCTCTATCGATTTACTGATTTACTGCGTTAGGGTATGTAATGCAAATTATTTTTTAAGTTATAAACATAAAAGAATAAATTTTTTTTTAGTAAAAACAAAATGTTTTAAACAAATAAAATTAAAAGTAATTAAAAAAATTTAAATTGAAAGCAAAAATTAAAAACACAAAGAATAAATGTAAAAATGAAACTTATAAAATAAAAATAGGACAAACTATATATTTTAGTTGACGATTATAAAAAGAAAACGAGATTTTGAAAATCTTTTGAAAATTTTAAAATCGTTACTAACTCAGCACCGTACTGCCCAGCACCGGTGCCTGTACCCAACTCTGTCTTTCTCTGTCTCCTTTCTCCTTCATCCTCCTCCCTCCTTCTCCACTTTCTCTATGCACACCGTGCATTTAAACTTCTTTATTTAGTTAGGGACCCACTTCCGGAGGGCTTCCAAACACCATTTTCCTCCTTTCTCGTTCCTTCTTCTTCCTCCTTCCCTCATTCCTCCTTCTCTCTCCTTTCTCATTCCTCCTTCTTCCTCCTTCTTCCTTATGCACTCCGTGCATTTCTTCTTCTTATATATATATATTATATACAGGTATATATATATATATATATATATATATATATATATATATATATATAGTTATATATATATATATATAGAAGAGTTATTATATATATATATATATATATATATATATATATATATTTATATATATATACATATATAGAAATATATAATTATATATATATACATATATATATATATATATATATATATATATATATATATATATATATATATATATATATATATATATATATATATATATATATATATATATATATTTTTTGTGTATAAATATATATATTTAAAAGTTTTGTACTTTGTTTGTTTTTATGTGTGTGTGTGTTTGTGTGTGTGTGTAAAGTGTGTGTGTGTGGGTGCATGGTGCGGTATATTTTCCTAAAGCTGGACGTATTCTCTAAGCATGTATATATATAAAAAAGCGTTATATATATATATATATATATATATATATATATATATATATATATATATATATATATATATATATATATATAAAAAAAACACTTTTTCTATAAAAATAATTATTTTTATTTCACACCTTAATCAGGGGGTTAAGAGTACTTTCCTCGTAGTGCTTTATTTGACAATAGTGATACGGACAATTGACAGATATGGATTTGATCAATTAAGTAAATGAGGTAATTCTATGCACAAAATGTCGTTAGAAATTATGATAACACACACATAAAACTAACAAATAAAAATGGCAAGAATTCCTAATCTCAATGACCTGTGAGTATAAGGTCGAGATTGATACCGCCTCATCGTGTGAGGGCTGTCAAAGGACTGATCTCGGGTTAGCTTGGCATTGTCCCTTGTCGGGCACTTGCCACCAAGCTTCGCTCTTTGTCTTGGCGTTTTCTTTCTTTGGAAAGAAAAGGCGCGAAATACTTGAGTTTAAAATAATAAATACGGTATACAATTATGGAGGCGTTACCAGAGATTAAAGGTGGATGCATGAGACCGGCAAATTAGCCTCTTACAGCTGCATACCTTCTAATGACAATGCATGCTATTGTCTCACAAGGATTCCCTATCGTAATTTCACCCTAGAACTGGTAGTAGATCCCGGTTTGGAAAAAGGATTGTCGGACTCAGTAAATCCAGGTGAGGCCTTGATTTACTGTTTCCACCGACATCCTTTCTCACACCCCCTTCTGATGAATAATTAACATAGGGGAGGAAAGAGGAAGGAAAGGAGTTGAAACACTAATTTAGAAAGAGAAAGAAAACCTCATAAAAGTTCGTATAGCTTAATATTTTTAATTACACAGGTAACCTTCGTCTGAGATAATAATTTCTATACTTTTGTTTCAGCTTCCCACTCTTTCTTATCGTTCCGTCTGGTTCTCGTTTTTGCGTTTTTCAGTGTCATACTGTGCTAACTATACTTCATCATTTATTTAATTGAAAATTTTAAGAGCCGTCCGGTACTTCGTATTAACCTTTGATTTACCTTTAAATGCATTCAAGATTCAGTAATTCATTGTAGCTGCAAAGCCTTCTCTGAATTGTAGAGTTCAAAATGATATTCCATTTCTGCTTTCTCCTATGTTTTATTATCTTTTTTTTTTTTTTTTTTTTTTCATTTGAAGGTCATTTTCACAGTAACCATATTTGTATGTTGGGAGTGCGAGATCTGTTGTTGTTGTTGTTAATGATAGATGGCGCTTCTGGGTGACAGGCGAGGAGAGATTTGTTACCCAGTCGAAGGTCGTTTGGAAGCTTTGCTCTGATTGGTCAGTTTGCTGATGGGGAGGACCAATCACAGTGTCCGTATGAGCACGCGTGGTTTTTGTTTTGTTTTTTAAAGTGAACACTATCCTCAGAATCAGAGAGAGTTTTGCCTCCTGAGGTGCATTCCTTTTCTTTTGATATTTCTACTTTTAATATTTTTCTGATCATTTTAATATTAAAAGAAAGATTTTAGACTACGAGAAATATTGTTGGAAGAAGAAAGAAATGAGTCTTAATATTAATATGCAGCATAATCTGAATTATATGATTGTAAATTCTTACGAGAACCTTCCGCCACACAATTTCAGGATTTGCATTTACCCTGCCGCTAATGCGCGTCGCTAGCTTTTACAAGAACAATCATAGTTATAGCAAGTCCCGCCAGGGTTTCGTAGCTTTGACAATTGCTTATTTTAATGTGCCTTAATCATCTTCGAGAAAACAATATATAATTTTTCCTCTAAAATATGGGAATATCTTTTTATATGTAATTGATTTACGAAATGATATTAAAAATGTTTATTTTCCTCTATATAAAGTCAATATATTTTTAGAAATATTTTAGGCCATTCTACCCTGTTTCATTCGTTCGTGGGTTCACAAAGGTCTCTTTTCCTGAACTTTTCAAATTTTGAAAAGGCAATAAATAGAATACATCGCTTCATGCAAAACAGACTCCGGTTGGTATTTTCCAAAATTTTTAATTTTTAATAAGATCGTAATTATTCAATATGATAATAGTTATTTTTTGATGACTAATTATTGATGGAAAATATGATATTTAATTTTTAATGTTGATATAAGAAAAAAAAACAAAGATTTCAAAATTTTTTGGACGTGGCAATTCCTGGGTTTCTCCTTATCTACGGAATCAGATCTCCCCAATAACTTCGCCTCCATAAATTCTCTCTCTCTTTGCTTTTTTTTTTTTTTTTTTCAAATGTCTGCTACTTTATATATCATTGGCGTAGATATCTTTCGGTTTAACTTCACCAGCTAACCCTACACCCTCAACTCGTCAGCGGAGAGGGCCAGCAGGCGAAATATTTGAAAGTTGCCGCGGATGATCTCGCCAGAATTGTACAGAGTCAATCTTTTAAAAGAAATTTTGTTTATTATTTTTATCATTTTTATTATTATTATTTTGATGAATTTTTAATTCAATTTATCACAAAATTCTGAAATAATTTTCATTTTAAATTTATTATTTATTTATTTTGACTTACAAATA
>JABUQX010108291.1:27500-37500 GCA_015478945.1 Trachelipus rathkii | reverse complement strand
TCTCACACCTAGCATGCTCCTAAGATTGTCATCTGAACATGTTGAACTTTAGATCTATACTTCTTTCTTATTCCAGACCAAAGTCTCACTACTATACATTACCCAGGTAATAACATACCGTCATAAAGACCCTATGCAATTTAAAGACTTAAATCCTTCTTTACATTCACCAACAGATTTCAATTGCACCAGCCACTGCCATTCACAACTTTCCATTTAACTGCATCATCCTCGTTCCCTTCTCATCCAAATTAACACACACCAATATTTTTAAATCAGACACTTGTTCCAGCTGCTCACCATCTAACATAACTCCACACTGGACGGTCCTCACTCACAACCATAACTTTACTCTTATCTACATGTTTACTCAAACCCCCTCCTTTGACACACCCTGCCAAATCTCTACCAATCCTCTCAAATTCTCAGATTCGCCACACAAAACAAATCATCTGCATATAATAGGTAGGGCACCCTCCACTCATCTCCATCATTCTAACACCATTTCCTGTCACTCCCACCTTCAATTCTTTCATAACCCCATCCATATACAAATTGAATAACCAAGGAGACATAACACAACCCTGCCTCACTCCGCTATTAATACTAAACCAATCACTTTTGACACCATTTATTCTTACACACGCCTCACTATCGTCATACATACTTTTGATTCCATTCAGAAGCCTATCACCAACACTATACTATATATCACTAACACCTGCCATAGACCTCCTATTAACCCTATCATGCTTCCTCCTCATTTTCTTATCATTTGCTTCAATGTAACATTTGATTCACATCCTCACTACTCCTAACCACCTTTGTTCTTCACCAATCAGTCCTTCAGTCACCATGCACTCTTTTCACCAAACAGAATATGATTTTCCTACAACACTCAATGGGTAAAACTAAATAATCTCTATGTTTATCTATAGTTCCCTTTATCTCCTTACCCTTATATAAAGGTACTATTACTGCTCTCCTCCAATCCCTCGAAACTATACCCTCCATAAACGCTTTATTACACAACTTGCCTCCGTTCTTGATCATTTCACCAGTAATTTCATCTATACCTGCAGATTTACTATTCTTCAACTTTCTCACTCTACCCATTACCTCCTCCTTTGCTAATAACCTCATCCCCAAAATACCTATTCCTTCTTGTACCATCAAACCCACACACAGTCATTATCACCTCATCATTACTGCCAATATTATACAGATTTTCAAAGTGTTCTTTCCACACTCCACTCACATCCATTTCATCAGTTACAAAAACACCATCCCTATTCATTATTCTAAGCAGGTTCCCCTTATTCTAATTCTTAACCTTTCGTGCTTCCTTCCAGAAGAGCTTCCTATTCCCTTGTATGTCCCCATTCATCCTCCTTCCAAACTGTTCATTTACCTCTTCTTTTCTCTTACGTATGCATCTTTTAGCATTTCTTTTTTCCTCCTTATATAATTCCAAGCATCTTTCTTTTGAAACTTCATCATTTGCTTTTAGTACATTCAACCACGCTTCTTTTTTACTTTTAACCGCTTGCATCACCTCTTCATTCCACCACTCACTGTTAACATTCTTATTTCCTACTTTAGCACATCCACATACTTCTTTTGCATTGCTAACAATTGCTTCCTTCATTTGCTTCCAGATTTATTCAGTTTCAACTTGTTCACATTCAACTGATTTACTTGCGAGCGTTCTTACATACTTATCCTTATTACCTTGTTCACTAAACTTCACTCTTAATTTTACCCACTTCCTTCCGTATCACCTTCCTCTCCATCCAAGTCCCCACTAACTTAATTTTACAAAGAACAACATAATGATCCGATAATCCCATTCCTAAACCCCTCACTGATTTAACATCCAATACATACTTCAACATCTTCACCAACACAAAATCAATCATACTTTTCACTTCGATACCATCTCTACCTACACCAACTCTAGTATACTTATGGATACTCTTGTGTTTAAAGAAAGTATTACTTACACACATACCTCTCCCCTCACAGAAATCAATCACCTTCCTACCATTCTCATTTTCTCCTGACACCCCAAAACCACCTGTTATACCATCCTTTTTTTGATCATATATATATATATATATATATATATATATATATATATATATATATATATTATTTTTATATATATATATATATATATATATATATATATATATATATATATATATATATATATTTAATTGGTATATATATATATATATATATATATTTTTAGCAGTTAGCATATATATATATATATATATATATATATATATATTGTGACATATATTTATCTTATATATATATATATATATATATATATATATATATTTTTTATATATATATATATATATATATATATATATATATATATATATATATAAAATCCGTATTAATAGTCAATATTTAGGCCTAGAAGGGGTATTGGTACTACTGTATAATTTAAAACATCTTTAATATACATAAAAAGAGGTAATTTTAAAAAAAAACAAAAAAAAAAGAAAAAAAAAGTAATGTATCCTCACACCTCTATATATATATATATATATATATATATATATATATATATATATATATATATATATATATATATATATATATATATATATATATATATATATATAATATATATATATATATATATATATATATATATATATATATATATATATAGAGAGAGAGAGAGCACGAGTAGTAAAAAGTTACTGGAGTCGCCACTGATATATATATATATATATATATATATATATATATATATATATATATATATATATATATATATATATATATATATATATATATATATATATATATATATATATATATATATATGCAGGTGTTAGTTATATATTACAAGTACTTCTGCTCATTATATATAATATATATATATATAGTAAATATATAATATATATATATATATATATATATATATGTTATTATTTATATATATATATATATATATATATATATATATATATATATATATATATATATATATACATGTATATATCTCTGCCTCATGTCTAGATTTTTACAAAACGCAGAAACTAAAAGCTAAAGAAAATGCTTATCTTCAGAATATATATATATATATATATATATATATATATATATATATATATATATATATATATATATATATATATATATATATATATATATATATATAGAGAGTATAGTATAGTAGTAGTATATTTAAATCTAAAGAAAGTACCCGTACGATATCTCTAAAATGTCATGATAAGAAGTTGAAAATGAAGAACATTTCTTTAATCACAGCGTATGAAATTTGTATGGAAAAGGATTTTTTTTTCTTTTTTTAATATCTTTTATTTCAAAACAAAATAGGTACAAGAAAACTAATAACATATATGATATCCGCGTTTAAAAAGGATTTTTTTTATATGCTAATAACATATTTGGAATGAGCGTATTTTTTTTTATTTTATTAGGGTTTAAGACGATGTAGGGACAGAGGGGGATTTGTCCCCTGCTGTCCCCCCAGGAGGCCTGAGAGATCCCCGACTCTTGCATCTTTGCGGTTTACCCTAGGGTTTTCTTTTAAGTTAAAAAAAACCCTTTTTTTTATACAAAATTTCACATAATGCTGAATCCATATGGAGTTGCTAGTTTCTCTTTGTACTTGTCGTAGTTTTGGAGATATTAAAAAAAAAAAAAAAAATCATTTTCCATACAAATTTCTTACGCTGATTCCATATATGTTATTAGTTTTCTTGTACCTATCTTAATTTTAAAGACATCATGCGGGTACTTTCTTTAGTTTTTCAATATATATATATATATATATTGTTAACTTTGCTAAGTTATAAATAATACCAAACTCAACAAAATTGAACATATACTTCTTGGAAATAATATTTAAAATAAAACTGATTAACACTAATAAAGAAATATAAAAGTGTCTTACCTTATAAATAATTACGGCAACTTTAATATGCTTAGGACCTACCAATTTATTACCCAAAACAGTTCCTGGCCAGGCTCTACCTCGAAATAATAAATTATAATTACAGAGATCCTTTGCATTGAATCATAAGATAGGAGCAATTAATGATGGTAGTTTCAAAAATTAATTTGACTTTCAGAACGATATTGCACTGTTCTATATTTTTAACTTAAGGAATTTCAATTAGAGAAAAGTATTACATAAATATTTCCCAACATAAACTAGGTTGGGATTATAGTCTAATTTAAGTAGAACTTGCACTGTTATATGCTTAACAATTTAAAAGTTGCATATAAACAAAAACAACTTTTTTCCGAACGATGGTCACAAGTACTTACTTATCCTTGTTTTTTATAATAATATGATCAAGGAGGTTGCGCGATACATATGCGCCTTGCTCAATTGGTTAAATATTACAGGGAAACAATTGAATAACGTTTCTACTAAAATTTAAGTATAATTATTTTAAAAATAATAAAGTTAATAAATAAATTAATATTTTAACAATAAATATGAAGTTTTTAATTATAATTTTAACAATCTCCCCAGAGAGAGATTGTAGCCTTGGGCTACAATGACTATTTTAATGAGTCTAGTTTGGACTTAATGAGCTTGTCACACTTTAGGGCTGCTTGACGTTTAGGTCTACCAACTACTGCCTCCGAGTCATCAGCTGCTTTATCATCATTATTTGATTTATCTTTATCATTAGAGACTTTATCTATTATTAAGGACAATTCTAATGGATACAAATTACTTATTGAATGGTATAATATTTGTCCATTACTTTGTTTAACTTTAACAGTTCTTATTTTGTTGTCATAACCAATTACAACTTCCATAACTCTACCCATCATCCAGAAGGGACGAGGCTTTAAGATGGATTTTATTAGCACTATATCATTTACTTTGATTTTATTTTCCCAAGAGATTTGATATATATCAGTCATAGCTTCCCTTAGATCTAATAGGTAAGCTTCATACCATAGTTGTTTAAACTGATTAAATAATTGCTCTTGAGTATCAAGAGTGCTTTCTAAAGAACCCCTGTCAGGTTCCTTCCAGACTTCGTCATTTGCATCCTTTAAAATAAGAGAAGTATTACAATTCAAACGAATGAATGAGTTAGGAGTTATGGTTTCAAGATCACTAGCTTCTGATCTATATGTGAGAGGCCTGCTGTTAATAGCATTTTTTATAAAAGACAAAGTTGTTAAAAGTTCGAAATAATTTAACCTCTTCCTACCAATAACTTTATACATACAAACTTTCAAAGTCCGTATTTGACGCTCATAAAAAGACCCCCACCAAGCTGAATAATTGGGAATACGAATATGCTTAATATTGTTAATTTTGAGTTCATCCCTGAATTCATTGGACCCCAGAGCCCTAGACAAGATGTCTGCCCCTTTCACGAATGTTCTAGCGTTATCAGAGTAAAGGAAATCTGGGATGGTATATAGGTTACAAAACCTTTGAAAAGCTAGTAAAAAATTTGTCACACCCATGTCAGGGACTAGTTCTAAATGAATTGATCTTACATTAAGACATGTGAATAATAGGATAAACATCTTGTCCAGTTTACCTGTAGTCTCATTAGTCACAAATATATGACCAGTAAAGTCAATGCCTGTGAATTTAAAAGGCATTACTAAATTCATATGATGTTTAGGGATGTCAGTGCACTTAGGATATTTAAAAGCACGCACATTGATTTTTTTGCATAACATACACTGATTTAAGACCTTTTTTATTGCTATGCGAGCTTTGGGAATCCAGAAACCTTGGTTTCTAATATAATTTAATGTACTATCTAATCCCAAATGCTGCATTTTTTTATGAGCCTTCAAAATTAATAAGGTGGTGAAGTGGTGGTATCTTGACAAAAGGATAGGATTTTTTATATCATAATTAAAGTATGTACATTTAGATATTCTACCCTTTGATCTTAAAATGTCATCACCATCCAAAAATAAATTTAAGTTATTAACTAGGTTAGGTATTGCACCCTTTTGATCCGATTTTAAAAATTCAATCTCTTTAGTATATGAAGAGTTTTGTACTTTTTTGATCCAATATTTAAGAGCTTTTTTGCAAGGGTCTTCCTTAGTAATTTTGCTTAGAAACATAAACAAATAACTAGTTATATTTATTACTTTTTCAAATTTACTAAATTTATTTATTTCCAATATTTCATCAATATTATTATGTTTAATATTAATTACATTAGTATTAAAATTTAATGTAGCAAAATTACTAAATTCTGGAGAAAGTGAAAGCATTGGAAATTTTGGCCACCTCTCCAGATCCTTACAAAGCCACTCTGGACCATGTTTCCACATATTTAAATTTTTCGCAAATTGTTTAAAAGTTAAACCCCTGGTCAAAAGGTCTGCTGGGTTTTGAGCAGTTTGCACATAGTTAAAAATAATTTTTAGTTTATATTTACTTCTGATGTCATCACACAAAGTGATAACATCTTTTAACCTGTTATTAACATACTTAGCCTTGACCTTGGTTTCACCTGTCAAAAGCCAATTAAGAACTACTTGTGAGTCCACACCTATATTTACATATTCAAAAATGATGTTAAAATAAGAGTCTAAAATAGTGGATATGCATTTTAAAGCTAAAAGGACTCCTAATAGTTCTAAGGTTGGAATACTATAGGTCTTTTTAACAGGTGTTACTTTGGCCTTGGCAAACAAAAGGTTATTTTTTCCTTCACTTGAACCATATGCAACAAACCCATAACATTTAGCAGAACTGTCACAAAATATATTCAGACCATAGGATTCACTTTCATTCACAACTTGACGTGGAAACTCAATCTTACTCAATTCATTTAAATCCTCCTTCAGTTTACCCCATTCAGTCAACATTTCCCCAGGTAATTTTTCATCCCATTCTTTTTTAGCTTCCCAAACACTTCTCATTAACAACTTCCCTCTTACGGTAATAGGTATTGTAAGTCCTAAAGGATCAAACAACTTGGAAGTTTCAGAAAGTATCTGTCGCTTTGTACTACACGAGCTCCTATAACTTACTGACGACACATGCAAGGAATCTTTCTTTAAATTGCATTTATACCCAAGCACCTTTTCATACTCATTTTCATGCTCCACATACCTACCATCCATTCTCATACTCTCACACAACTGCTCACAATTACTATTCCAAGAGCGAAGTTCAAACCCACCCTGGTTCATTCTTTCAAAAGTAAGATGGTACAACTTTTCCAATTCTTTGCAATTATTGCCTGTAAAAATCAGGTTGTCTACAAAAAAATTAGAAGACAAGATATCCCTACACTTATCATCAGGGAACTTTTCTACATGATGTTTCATTATATAATGGAGAATGAAAGGGGACGCTGTATAACCGAACAGTAAAGTTTTAAACCTGAAAGAGATTAATTCATCATTCTGATACCATAAAAAACAGAATTTGTTTTTGTCATATTCGTCTCTTAATTTGATAGACAAAAAGGCTTGTTTAATGTCACTAAGGACAACATAATTATTAGTTCTAAATACCAAAAGTAATTTTAAAAGGGAGTTCATTAAATCTAAACCAGCATAAGAAGCCTGATTCAAGGAAGGGCTGTCTTTAGATATTTTAAAAGAGCAATTAAAGACAGGTCTTATCTTAGTTGTTATCTGCTCCTCACTTCTTATTATAGGTCTGTGAGGTATAAATATATAATCACATCTCTTAAATTTAGGAATATTTACAATTTCAATTATATTATCTTGCAAATATTGAGAAAAAATATTATTATAACTTTCTACAAGTCCTTTTTGCTTAAGAGAAGAATAGACTCTATTCAATACTCTCAAAGAAATATCAAAATTTGAAGCAACATTTTTAATTTTTTCTTCTATCCAAGGAAGTTTGACATAATAATTGCCATCCTGGAAAGAAATATCATTCTTAAATTTTTTAATCATGATCTCATCATAAGAGGCCAGATCATTATCCTCTTTAGTAGGAATACCAACACTCTCCATGGACAACAAATATTCAAGTCCATGTTCTACTTCAGAATCATCATAAATATTATCAAAAGGGTGAAAATAACTTTTAATAGGATTTAAAATCAAATTTACAATGGTTTCATTCACTAAAGCAGACTCCTCCTCTTCTATCAATGGAGATTGCATATTCACTTTACTTACTTCTATGATTTGATTTCTGGTTAAAAAATTTTGAACATTACCTATAGGTATAAACTTATTTGCAATTTCAAAACAACTTCCAGACATTATATTAACTAAATTAAAAGAAGGAAGAAATTGAATAATGTCTGTGCCTAATAAACAATCTATGTCAAACATATCATGGTCTCCACTGTCATAAAAAAAAGAATCAGCTAAAGGAATACCATTTTTCTTAAAATTTTCAACCGCTTTATTCATGCCGTGAATTCTATAATTTAATTTTAAATCATTGTCAATGAGGAAAGGCATGCTAAAAACTTCCCGATCATTAAATTGTAAACCCAATAACAATTGCTGAAAAATTCGCTGTTTTGCACCAATGAAAGTTTGAATATTGTACTCTAATTCATGTAAATTATCAAAATTATTAATTAAACCTGTCATGGCATTTTTAGATATGTAAGAGCGTTGACTACATGTATCTATTGCTCCTCTTACTGTAACCTTTTTGTTGCCTTTAAAGAGTTGAAAGGAAATTGTTGGCAACAAATACACTTTATCCACATTTTGTTGGAAACTTATACATAAGGAGCTAACAGACTCATTTTGCTCATTTGGGATATCATTTGGACAAAAAGCTGTTATATGGGAATTAGCTTTACACTTAAAACAATTAAATCTTAATTTATTTTTAATACCATAACATTTTTCAGGCACATGACCCAAACCTCCACAATGATGACACATGTTTAGCTCTTTGGCACGTTTTATACGCTGAGGCACTGTTGGATACTTGTCACATAAATAGAGAGGATGATTTTTTAATTGACATAGCTTACAAATTGTAGGGTTGTAAGTTTGAGTTTCTATTTTATTATTTACATACATTTTAGAATCTTTACTATTATTTACAGTTTTAAAATTTTGAAGAGTACTAGATTTAGGAGCTTTAGTAGCTTGAAAAACTTTATTTACTTTAGCTTTGGTTGATACATCCTTCCTATTTTGGGACAAAATACTTAAAGTATTAATAACCTCATTATAATGATCAAAAATTTGTACCAAAGTAGGATAATTATTTGCAATTTTATGTATTAATTCACTTTTAAACACTTTAGGCAATTTTTGAAATATTATATTACTCAAGAGTAGACTTCCAGATGTATCAGCTTCTAAAAAGTCTACTTCATAACTCTTAAGTTCATAAATCATTGACCTAAGTTCATTTATATACACTTTCAATTTCAAAAAGCCTTCATCATAGCCTTCATCAACCTTAAGATCTAAAATATTATTTATATTTTCATTAATTATGAAAGGCCTATCAAGAAATTCTTTCTTTAATAACCTTAAGGCTATGTCATAGTTTTCATCTGTAATAGACAGATGGCTTACTACTTTAAGAGCATAATCCTTTAAAAAACTAATTAAATAAGCAAGCTTTACTGAATTGGTTAAATTACTCCTATTACCGATTAAATTATTAAATTTATTAAGGAAATTGGAAAAAAGTAATTTATTCTTTCCCAATCCATCAAATACTTCACACTGCAACTGAGGCAGTTTGGAATCATTTATATTAACCTTATTTATTAAATCCAAAAAATTATCAGTATTTACACTCTCATTTATTTTTACAATTTCTTTAGGAAAATATTTTTCTAAGGACAATAACTCAGCTGACAACTCAAAATGGTAATCTACTTGACCTTCAAGCTCAGAATTAAAATAAGAAGGATCTAAATTATCTACATTATTATCAGACAACAGTATGACAATCTCTTCATCCAAACTTTTAATAGAATAGACTTCTTTCTCAATATCAGTATTTACAGCTCTAAATAGAGGCTCTGTT
>JABUQX010108291.1:5000-22500 GCA_015478945.1 Trachelipus rathkii | reverse complement strand
CCCTTTCTTCACACCAAACAACTCTGTAATACGTTCATTCTCTCATTTTATTCAATTCTTCTCACAACCTAACACGCCCAAGATTGTCCATGCGAACACATCTGTATTTAGATATTTAGCCTCTTAGCTCGACCAGTTCACTACTATAGCATTAACACAATAACCACACACCTTATGCACGCCTAGCGCACCAAAAGACTTAGTCCCTTTCATATCACACCACATAGTGAAGAGTGGTGTCCCACAGGGTTAGTGCTGGGGCCACTATTGTTCCTCATATATATAAATGATTTAGACCAGGGACTTAAATGCAAGGTTTCTAAGTTTGCAGATGATACCAAAGTGGCCACCAGTTAGGAATAGTGAAGGATGTATAAAGATTCAAAATGATCTTGATAAACTTCTTTGGGTGGGCAGATAAGTGGCAAATGAATTTTAATAGTAAAAAGTGTAAGGTTCTTCACCTAGGTTACTCAATAAAAGTTTTAACTACAATATGAATGGGGATTGCTTGAGTCTGTGGGACCAGAAAAGATTTAGGTGATGATTAATCAAGCAGTAATTTGAAAGTTAGCTAATCAGTGTCTTGGAAGCTAGAAATAAAGCTAATAAGATGCTGGGCATAATAAATCGCAATGTTGTTTACAAGAGCAAGGAAGTTATAAGTAAACTGTATAATAGCTATTTTGTCTGTATAGAGTATTGTGCACAATTTGATTATGGCCTGATTAAAGTAAAATGTAGTTATTCTTACCATTCGATTTATTCTCGAAGATATTACTGGTTGGAGTTTTTATTTCCATTTTTAATTTGGATTGAAGATGTCATAAATTTGTGATATAAGTTTCTTTTTCTTGTTCTTGATTTGTTCTTGTTCATATATATATCTTTCTTTATTTATTCCTTCTTGATTTTTATTATTTGTTACTTTGTTTATTTTTTATTGTTGGCTTATTTTTTTATCATTTTTGAATTTTATTTCTTTATTTTTAACTATAAATTACTTCTTAAAATTATAAACAAATTTTCACCTATATTATAATAATTCTATATCAATTTTTGCTGGAATGAGAAGAAGGATTAAACAAGAATATCATCTCTATCACCTCTCTGCTTTTGCAAATTGTTTTTTTTGTCATCTTACATTGAAGAGTTCTTATTTGCCTGTTTTTATTTTCATTTTCATCCTTTACTCTTCTAGAGATTACATTTCTCATTTTTTTATTATGTAATTCTTTGGTGAAAATATCAGCAAATTGATCATTACTATTCACCCATTCTATTTTTTTTACTTCCTGATTATTTAGATATTCTCTTATTGCTGATATGATGATTCTCATACTTTTAATTTTTGATTGTCTTTCTGACATTAGAGTATCTACAAGTGTCTTACTATCTGTTCTTATAATTATAGGTATCTTATTATTAGTAAATTTCTTCCCCACTTTTTTTGAATTAAAATGTTTTGTTTCTGCTTCAGTAAACTTTTGCCTCTGCTTGTATAAAGTTTTTCTGAATGATTTCACTTTCTTTGATTTATTTGGATTTCCACATTATGGGTATCATTTTTCCTTTTTTATCCACAGCAAAAATAATGCATCTAGTTTGTGTTTTATCTCCTTCTCTATTAGCAAATGATGAATCACAATGTTATTAATTTCTTCAATCTTCTCATTATTTTATTTGTAATTATATTAATTCATTTCTGTATTTTTTATTAATCTATGAAGTTCTTTATAATCTTTAATACTCAGTTCTTTTTTTCTCTTGCTCATTTTACTACTATATTACGCTAAAATCTGGGTCTTGTATTTCTTGCCATCCAATTTAATTTTTACCTATTAATTGTTGGTATTCTTTTACTTCTCTTTTATTAAGTTTTCTATTTCTTTTGTTTTTATTCTTAATTGTAATCATTCTTCCATAATTATTTTGCTCCATCATTATCATGTTTTCCTTCTGACATAATTGAACTCCTAAATATTTAAATGATTCTGAACTACTTTCTCCTATTTCAAAGATATTTTTAATTTATTTATTATATTGTTTTCAATTTTTTTAGCTTCCTACGCCATAAAATATCATCAACATGTGTACATAATAATCCGTCTATATTAATTTGAATCTTTCATTATAAATAGTGTTGGTTCCATTTTTTTGTTTTAAACCTAACTTAATTAATTGTTTTTTCATGTATATATTTTTTTTCTTCGGCAGCATCTTGTAATCCATATACGGTTTTATTCAGTCTCCAAAGTTTACCATTGCAAATTCTGGTGGAGGTTTTAGATATACTTTTCTTGTTATTGTTATCTCCTTGTAAGTATGCTGCTGAAATATCATAGCATTTATTTTCCATTTCTTTTTTCCTGAGCTATGGTTAGTATCATTTTCATTGCTTCAGTTGATACTGTTGGTGCATCTGTTTTTTCCTCCACTTTTTCTTCATATCCTTTAGCTACTAATCTAGCTTTAAATTTTTTCTTGTTATTCTGCATTAATTTTTCATCACTAATTACCCATCTTACATTAATTGCTCTTTCACCTTTATCATTTACTTCTTCAAAGACCTTGTTCTTCTTCCAATTTTCTATCTCTTTCATTTTGGCTTGTTTAATTTCTTCATTTGAATGATTATAATAACTTTGATTTATCTCCTCACCTTCATCTTCACTATCTATTTCATCTATTATCTCCTCACTTGCATCCAACGATTCTTCCTCGCTATCTTCTTCATTTTCAATTACATCTAATTCATATATTTTTTCAAATTCTTTCAATCTATATCATATATCTTATTTGTATTTTAAATTACGTATGCTTATACAATCTATTATATTTTTTTACTAGTTGCTTTGCCAGCTCTACTAATAACATAACAATTTAATATATCTTCATTATTCTTTAATTTCATTTCATAGAATTTACCTGTTTTCACATTTTTTGGATCAATTTCTTCATATTCATCAATTGATGTCATTTCTTCTTCTTCTTCTTCATCTTCAGTTTGACTTTCATTTTCATTATCAGTTTCATCATCTATAATGTTTGACCATATTATTTCTTCTGTATCATTACCATTCTCATTTAAATTATCTATCATGTTTTCATTTCTTTCTTACTTCATATTCATCCTTTATGCCTTCAAGTTCTTATTATTTCATTTAACTTTACTTTTTGATTCTTGTGAATGAACTTTTGATAACAGCTTCTTAAGTACGGCTCATGTTTTACTATGATGTTTTTCCATCTACACACATTATTTTAGCTGGTCCTCTCGCCATTCTTTATCAATGTTTCTTTTATAATTACTTCTTCACCTTATTTATATCTTTTTGGAACATGTGTTCTTCTAATTTGACTTCTCATGGCACGTTTTATTTTTTCTGACTTTCATTTTTTCTATATGTATTTTTTCTATGCATGTTCTATTGTTTTCTAATAATTCTTCTAATCATGTCATCAGTATCTCTCTTTACACTCATTTTAGTTATCCAATCTATTATGTTTGTATTCCTATGTTTCTTCAAAAACAAGTTGTTAGGAGCAGTATCCAATAATTTGGTTTAATCCATTCTTAGAAAAACGCCCATGCATGCTATTCTTTTTATCAAATGTCCTTCTTGTTTTAACTTGTATAATGATTCTTAGTAACCGCTACTACTTTTCACATAAACCATTACTCCATGGGCTTTCTTGTCGCTGTATACTCATTAATTTGATATTCAATTTTGTCGTAAAAGTTTCCATATCTTCGTTTTGAAAATTCTCTTCCTGCATCAGACATAATACTATTAGGACTTCCAAAATATATAATCCATTTTTCGATTAACCTTTCTATAATTTCTTTACTGGTTTTATTTTTTAACCATACTGCCTGTGTATATCTTGTTGCATGGTCTATTATTACTAAAAATTTATTACTTTCAAATTCTCCCACATCTAGTTGAATTAGTTCATTAAATTTATTTGCTAATGGCAAACCTACTACAGGTCTTGGTGGAGTTTTCTTATATTTTTTACATATTTCGCATTCTTTCACAATTTGCTCCAATTCTTTTCTTACATTATTCCAAAAATCTTCTTCTTTTATTTGTTTTTCATTAGCATTTTTTATTGTTTTAAATAATTTTTCTATTCCACAATTAGCAAATTGTCTACGTAGTTTTTTCAGTTTTTCTTTTCTATCCTGTTCTTTTATCCAATTTTCTTTAAATTGACTAATCCAACATGTTTTCTTTTGTTTTCTATCAATAGTATGCAGGAATGTCCTCCTTCATTATCAAATGTCTGTATTTTCTGTAGATTAAGATCACAAATATCAACAGTTCCATCTTCAATGTTAATTTTTAATTTCATTCTTTTCATTGCTGATTTACCTAATAATAAAGGTATATCACCCTCTATTACATTGATTTTTAAATCAAAACTCTTTCCTTTGATTTTACAAGGCAATAATATTTCTTTTAATATTTTATATTCTGTTTTTCCAAATACAAAACAACCATTTTTAAACTTTTGTGTGTCTTTAATATATTGTAATTCTTCATCGGTTAATCCAATAATCAGTTTTGTTAATCCTAATTCTCATATTACTGTCTCTATACTTCCTGTATCTATAATAGCCATTACATCTTCTTGATATTTAATTTCTTTAGAGTCATTACATTCTTCATTCTTATTGAAAAATGTTCTATTTAGTTTTCTTTCTTCTAAATCTCCCTCTAATTCATTTCTTCTTTCTTCTTTTTCTGTATTAATAATAGAGTTAATTTTTTCTAAATATAGTTTTTCATTATTTCTTTCTATGAAAAATATAGATTTATTATTTTTATCTCTATTGGTTCATTTTTCTTACAATTTTTCATTATGCTGTCCTTCTTTTTTAGCATTCAAACCATTATTATGAATTCTCATTCGCATAGCAATCTTCTTTTTTTATGATTATTCCGTTTAAAAATACCACATATTTTAAAAAAAATTAAAAATGTTTTTTCCCCCCCAGTAACATTCTTCGTGTTATGATTATTGTATTTTACATATTGCTAACAAAATTTATTTTTATTATACCAATTTTCATTTTTAGTGCTTCTTTTTCTCTACATTTACATACTGATTCCATCATATTTACAATTGATTCTTTAGTGTTAAGGAAATATTTGTTTTATTCTTCATCTATTTTATAATTAAACTTTCTTTCATCGTCCTTCATATTAGAGTTAACTTATCAATTGTATGAATGTACCTTAATACTTATTTTAATGTCATCCAGTTTTTCACAATCTCTTTTTGCTTTATCATACCTTGCTACATATTCTCTGAAAGATTCTCCTTTTCTTTGTTGCATATTCAATAGTGTTTGTACTTTAAGATAACTTTCTTGTTCTTTATTTCTACTATATCTTTCTTTTAAGGTACTTATAATTATTTCTACTCCATTTTCTGTCCATATTTCTTTTTCATTTAATGACATAATTACTTCTAGTGGTTCTCCTGCTAAACCTCCTATTATTTGTGCTATTTTAGTTTTTTCCTTTTCTTCAGATACTTCTCTCCATACTTTTAACTTGAATAAGTATTCTTCAAAAGATTCTTCTTTTTTTTCCACTAAATTTAGGTGTTATTAAATTCATTTTTCTTTGTTCATTTGTTACTCCTTTTTCTTTACTATCTATCAGTTCCTTTATCATGTCGGTTAGTTTATCCATTGTTATTTTTAGAATTTCTTTTGCAGTATTTTCATCTTCTTCTTTTGACATTTTGTTTGTTTATTTTATTAGGTCTAATTTGATTATAAAATGATTAAAGTAAAATGTAGTTATTCTTACCATTCGATTTATTCTCGAAGATATTACTGGTTGGAGTTTTTATTTCCATTTTTAATTTGGATTGAAGATGTCATAAATTTGTGATATAAGTTTCTTTTTCTTGTTCTTGATTTGTTCTTGTTCATATATATATCTTTCTTTATTTATTCCTTCTTGATTTTTATTATTTGTTACTTTGTTTATTTTTTATTTACTTTTACTTTTTTATAATTTTTAAATTTTATTTCTTTATTTTTAACTATAAATTACTTCTTAAAAATTATAATCAAATTTTCACCTATATTATAATAATTCTATATCAATTTTTGCTGGAATGAGAAGAAAGGATTAAAAGAATTTATCAGGGCCCCTTATTTAAAGAAAGACTTAGATATGCTAGAGCGAGTGCAACGTAGAGCAACAAGGATGATTTCTGGGTTTGAGGGTAAGGGCTATGAGATGCTGAAGGAGTTAGGAATGTTTTCTGTAGAAAGGTGATTTCTCAGAGGGGATATGATACAAGTCTACAAAATATTTACATCTGTTGATGATGCAGAGACCAATAAATTTTTCATAGTAGAGCACGGACAGGTGACCAGGGGACCAATAAGAAATTAGAAGAAACAATGCCATCCTTGATTAAGAAAGCATCGCATTCTCAGTAATAGGGTTGTTAAACTTTTGGAATGGTGTGCCAGAGGAGGTTGTTGAGTGTGACTCGATTGCAACATTTAAGAAAGGGTTGGATAGGTACGTTTATGGATGGGTTGGGTATCATATAATATATTTAGACGAAGCCAAATTTGCGGGTTTTTAGTTATAGTAGTTATAAATGTTAGACTGCATGTGTGACCATACCTTAGTTATTAATGCATGTGGATGGTTTTGGGTATCATATAACATGTATCATTTATTTTTGACTAAGCCAAATGGTGATTTTTAGTTTCAGTAATTTGACAAGTCATAGGGTGCTTTGTGGATTTGCATGGGATGTTTTAGTTAGTGGGTTTGACTTGACAGTCTCGACAGGCCATGCTGGCTTCTTTACTGTCTTCTATATTCCTTAATGTCTTAATGATTTAATTTTTCCCAGCCCACCTGCCATTCACAACTTTCCTACTTACACTCTGCATCATCCGTTCCCTTTTCTCCTAACATATATCCTAAATATTTAAACTCAGAACACTTGTTACAGCTGCTCACCATCAACATAACTTCGCACAGGACTGTCCTCACTCACAACTATAACCTTACTTTCAAACCTCTCCTTTTAACAACACCTGCCAAATCTCTAACAATCCTCTCAAACTCTCTTAGATTCACCACACAAAACAAAATCATCTGCAATATATGTATTGCCCCTAATCTCTCTCCATTCTCGCATCATGTCTAAGACAATCTCCTGCCAACCACCACTTTATTCTTTTTCATAACCCATCTATAAACCAAATTGAATAACAGGAGACCTAACACAACCCTGCCCTCACTCTGCTATTAATATGAAGCCAATCACTTTCGACATCCTTTATTCTTACCCACACTTCACTTATATCCGTCCATACATACTTTTGATTCATTCAAAGCCTCGCACCAACACATAAATCCACTAACACGCCTGCCATATAGAGATTCTCATTAATCCTATCACGCCTGTTGCAAATCCATCCACATTTATAACATTTTATTCTTTCTTCTCCTCATTTTTCTCAATCATTTGTTTTGCAATGTAAAGATTTGATCTTCATCCTCTCCCAATCCAATAAACGCACTTGTTCTTTCACAATCAGTCCTTCAGTCACTCGGCGCACTCTACAAAAATACTAGCATATATCTCCCTACACTTTCATTAAACTATTTCCCTATAATTCCTACAGTTTCTCTTATGCTCCCTTAAGTACGCCTTATTACAGAGTACCATTACTGCACTTCTCCAATCCCCTCGGAACTATAACCTCCATAAACGCTTTGTTTACACAACTTCCAATCCAAGTCAATGCACTATCTTCGTTTTTGATCATTAACAACAGTAATTTTCCATCTATTACTGCAGAATTTACCATTCTTAAACTTTTTCACCTCCTCCTTAATAATGACCTCATCCCTAAAATACCAATTTCCTCTTGAACAATCAAACCCCGATATATTCACAATCACCTCTTCATTACTTCCAATGTTAAACAGTCTTTCTAAGGGTTCCTTCCACACTTCCCTCAGATCCATTTCATCAGTTACGAAAGCACCTCCCATATTTATTATTTTCATTCTTTAACACATTCGCAGCTTCTATTCCTTGTAAGTCCCATTCATCCTCCTTCCAAACTGGTCATTTACCTCTTTCCTTCAGACGTATGCACCTTTTAGTATAATAATAATAATAATAATAATAATAATAATAATAATAATAATAATAATAATAATAATAATAATAATAATAATAATAATAATAATAATAATAATAATAATAATAATAATAATAATAATACTTTAAGAATACTTAAATCACGTCAATTTTAGCATAAGTTTTGCAATTTCTTTCTATTCTTCCAAAATAAAAACTTCTTTATTTTGAGAAGGAAATTTATTAAGAATTATTCTAGAATAAAAAGAAGTTAAAGTGTCTTTTCATTGATTGTTCTCCGCTCCATTCAAAATTTGCAAAGTTGTTGATGAATTTTAGTTACTTTCGAGATGTGCCCTGACATTTTCTGTTTTTTTTCCTCTCCACCATTTATGCCAACAATACATCTGAAAAAAATAAACTAATTAGTATTGTTTTATATAAATTTATTGCTCGCTGCTTATGTTTATATATGAAAAAGAATATGAAAAAATGGCAAACTAAATAACCAATCATAAAATAATTTATTTTATGACTTTTCCCATACATTGTCAAAAGGGCAGAGAGACTGAGTTTCCAATGATAAATAAGATTTGTAAGTAATAAACTTTCAATTACAAAAATATTCAAGTAATTTTGCTTAACAGTGAAATTTTTAATTTAAGGAAAGAGAAAAAGATTTAAAACTAGATAATTGTTATATCATTGAAAGATAAGAATTTGATTTGACTACCTTTGAATAAATTCCAAAACTGATCTAGCAGACCCAAAATCTTCAATAATCTCAATCTGGACTTGCTTGTTGACTGCCAGCATGGCCTATATCTTTTGCATGTGTAAATAGAAGAAGTTCCTGAAAAAGAAATATTAACATAATTAAAAAATCACATAAAACAATGCGGAAATATTTAGAAAGCACATTTAAATTCTTTTGGTTTCAAAGATACATATGGAATGTAAATGCAGAAAACTTAAATAAGAAGCTTCCTATCGGGCCTCAATATCCATGTACTTAAATAAAATATGTATACCACTTGGTCAGAAACCATACAAATACTTTCCCTGACCAATTTCCGATCTCGAGATTGAGGTTATGTGGTGAGAGTGAAATGAGATGAAGTATATATATATATATATATATATATATATATATATATATATATAGTGAATATATATATATATATATAATATATATATATATAAAATATATATATACCGTATATATATATATATATATATATTCATATATTATATATATATATATATATATATATATATATATATATATATATATATATATATATATATATATATATATATATATATATATATATATTAGTGATGCAGCAGATGTTATTTTTTTCCCAGGGATGCGGTGTTTGAGTTAACATCGCAGATACGGAATGCGGATTTGTTTTGATATATATATATAATATATATATATATATATATATATATATATATATATATATATATATATATATATATATATATATATATATATATATATATATTATATATATATTTTTATATATATATATTATTAATATATTTTTATCTTTGAGCTACAATCTATTAATATAATTGTTACCAGGGTGAGGGACAGGGACCCAACTCAAATGCACTCCACCAACCTCTTTCCCAACCTCCGACCTTAATGAAAGAGATTTTACAATGGATTATATACTTTTTGCACTAGTATTGAAATTCAAATATAGGAAGGTTGTGCTTGAGAAACATTAATTTTTCTGCCTTTTCTGCTGAGAGTCTATTTCTCTTTTTATCATATATTAGCTAGCCCACCATTACTAAATACTCTCTCACTTGGAGCACTAGTTGGAGGACAGGCCAAGTATTTCCTTGCAAGTTTACTTAAGCGTGAGGTAAACATTTTGCTTAACTTTCTACCAACTGATATGATCATCATTTGTATCTGGTCATTTTTCTTGGTGATAGTTTTCAATCATTTGCACTTCATCTTTTGGTAATGCGTGTGTTTCTTCATCAATACTGGACTGTAGAAATTCTTGCAGTGAATCTGTTATTTGATTTACTTGAAGAAGGTGTTGGTTCTGTAGATTGGCTTTTTTCTTTTAATGGGTGGGGAATTAATAGACTGTTCGTAGATTGAAGTTTTTCAACTGCAACACAAAGTGACAATTTAACATTCTAATATTGTGTTACAAAAAAAACTTGTCTTTATAACGGGGATCTAAGTAAGTTGCAATAGTATGAAGGTCATTAATTTATACATAAGCAAAGCATTTTTCTAGCTCTGGTTTATTACTCTTCTTCTTTTTAACTGTATGCAAATTTTCATTTAAAGATGGTTCAAAATGTTTTCTTAGGCGTTGAGATAATGGTATTCACATGCGGAGACAAGAAGCTTCGTTAAGAGGCGCTGATCTTTTTGGCATCCTGAATCTCATACTGACTCCTGTTAACTGCAAATTATTATGAACTTCTGCTGTGAGATCAGGAGTCATCATAAAACATACGTTTGAGTCAAGTCACATGTCCTCTCATTTAAAGTTTGGCGTTCAAGATTTTATCTCAGTATTTAAATATAAAATTCTTTCTTCTTTGTCGACATAAATATCCGCGCAACATCCGCTGTGGAAAGCGCGGATGTGGATAATAATGATGCAGATGCGGATCTTTAATAATATGCGGATGCGGATGTTACCTGCGTCACATATATATATTATATATATATATATATATATACTATATATAATATATATATATTATATATATATATATTATATATAATATATTATATATATATATATAGAATACGTAGGAAGTAGTGAAATGGCAGAAGGTGGCTGTGCCAATTAAATCGCTTGGTGGATGTAAAGGGACTAAGTCTTTTACATGAGGGTATGTGTTAATGTATAGTACTGGGACTATGGTCTGGGATAAAAGGTATAGAATCTAAATTACAATGTGTTCAGATGTACAATCTTAGGGGCAAAATGTTATCACAATTGATAAAATGAGGAATGAACGTATTAGAGAGTTGTGTGGTGTGAAGAAAGGGGTAACATGAGAGAATAAATGAAAGTACGTTGAGATGGTTTGGTCATGTGGAAAGGTTGGATGATAGTTGGTTGGTTAGCGGATGTAATAGTGGGCGAAGTGTGCTGGGAATCAAACGCGTGCTGGGAGACCAAAGAAAAAGTGAGTTGAGTCAGTAAAGGGAATTCCTGGAGGAGGAGAAATGAGAGCTTGGCAGAGGCGAGAAAATGCATAATATTAGTGAAAGGAGGGGTTTTGTGAGGGGGTACGGTTTTGTGGCCACTGGCCAAGAACCCCACATTGACCAGATGCCATAGTGAGAGTCCGTCGTGGTCCCATGAAGCTCTAGGTGGATTTTCTGACTGAGAATAAGTTCTCACTAAAAAGGTAAAAAGTAGGCTGCTTTCTTTGACTTGGGTCTTTCCTTCTACTCACTTTTTGTTTCTGGACGCATTTTATGTACTAACCCTCTGAGTATATATTATATATTATATATATATATATATATATACTATATATATATATATATATATATATATATTATAATATATATTATATATATATATATATATATATATATATTATATATGATATATATTATATATTAATATTATATAGTCCATTTATATGGGTAAGAGTAAATTCAAAACTTGTCGCACATCGCCTTTGTGAATACCATATACACTAATGAGTAAGGATTACAAAAATATTTCCTACCCCAAACAATAAGCCATGGTGTTGTGGGAAGCATTTCTGTTGAAATTTCATCCCATGGAGTAGTTTCCTTAAGAAAAAAAAATTAGAAACTCTTGACATGTAATGCCCTAAAAAAAAAAAAATGATTATAATAAATTAAACAAAACTCACATCACTGTTTCCAAAAAAGCTGGCAAGCAAACATTTCTCAGGATAATCAAAATATACTCCCACCCTAAACAAAAATCAAAAAATTAATTTAACCAACACAATCCAATGCAGAAACACGTACAACACCACTACACTCAAACACAGATGAACACCCTTAATACTCAAAGCAGTCACCTAATAAAAACACGACACTTCAATAACTTTCAAAACCTTCCTCAAAAAGCATCAGGCACACAACACAACGCAGAATGTGACAAAACAAAAAAATACTGAAATGCAAATCACCATCCAAACACATACTTATGATCTATTAAGAAACCCTAACACACAAACATTCACTTTCACTAAATATGCAAACGAAACCTACACCCCATACACGCCCACAAAACAAAATTATCAAGCCTCAGATAAAAATTAACCATGACCCAAATAGAAATAAAAACACAAACTTATTTAGAAACATTATAAATCCTTAAAAAATCATCCGGCAACAGGCCTGACAACTCTTAAATACTTACGGGAAACCGCTTATCCGCAAATAGCAACTATATAAACAAATAGTTCCTAAGCTAATTTCATACCCTTTTCTGCGAAAAGAGGCAATAATTAACCCAATTTTGAAACTGGGAAAAACCCTCTAACAGCTGTGCGCCACGCGTAGCTATCGCGTACCTTTTAATGTTGCTCGCTGCTCAACGTATTCTGATTCATCACGTTTAATATATATATATATATATATATATATACTATATATATATCTATATATATATTATATAATATATATATTATATATATATATATATATATATACCCTAATATATAATTAGTGACTCTCCTAAAATTTTTAAATCCTTAATTTGCTCGCGAAGACTAAAGGTTGGGCTTCACTGCTCTAACCCTCATTCCTATCGTCATGTCACTATTAATAACACATATTCAATAAGTTACAAAATTCAAAAAGCTATGTAAACTTCTTAGAAAAAAATCATACTGAACAAAATTACAACCAAAATCAAAAACACAATTCAAAAAGGCTTTGAGCAAACCAACACTCAACGCACAACGCGCACTCTAAACATCATTCAACGCTATAAATCCATCAATGATTTAAACTTAAACCCACACACAAACACACTCATGCACTGACATTAACAAGCTTTGGACACAGTACCGAAACACAACCAAAGCACAAAATATAAATCAATATCCCTACAAACTAAAGAAATGGATTTCTAATCCTGTCAGGAAGAACGCTCAAATACAAACTGACACAAAAAATCTGTAGCAAGTAAACATCAAAATGGAGTACCACAAGGACAATTCCATCCCACATTATTCAATCTATTCACAGCTTGATCTCCCCATAACCTCAAACAGACCACAAACATAACTACCTCGCTGTGACATCACAACTGCCACTACACACCAGAACTAAACACTCCTACAAATCTGACACAACAGTACATCACCAAATTAAACAAACGGCTAATTGACACAGAATAGTCGCTTCACAAACAATCATCATTCGTAGCCCACACACACCAAATCTATAAATACAACAAATGGCCATAACCTCGAATAAAACCACAAACATCCTAGAGTAACACATCTTACTTTCACAAAAACACATAGATAACTTAACTTCATCAGCAAACAGGAAACTGAACATACTAAGAATTATTGCCGGCATTTGACATCAAAAACAACAAACATAGATATCCACCACCACCATATACAAAGTTGATTCATCCTACACTAAACTGCGCCTCTCCAACCCTGGCCCACTACTGACCAAAAAAAACATAACAAAACTACACTGCAGACAGAAACAACATAAAACTATAAACACAAAACAGCACTTAGATTATAACTGGATCACATCAACACTTGACAAAGAAACCAAATACTACCAAGAACATCAACTTGAAATGATACGCACTCTGTCTCTCTAATGCCTATAAACGACGAACTTAAACAGTCTCCTCTTCACTCACCTACTCAAGACTAAATTCTGAACAACATCCACACCACAAACAACACATTTACACTAATCAAAATCCACACACTACTTAACTTGGAAACTATCTTATGAAAAGACACACAACAGTTTACTAAATGAACATCACCAGAAAATAGCAATTGATTCACTATATTCAAAATTATCAATCATCTTGACCAAATTAAGAAGCAAGCCACCATCCGAACTTGCAATATTATAAACACAGATTCAACTCAATAAAATCACTACATAATGTCTGCTAACTGTAACTATATCCATTTTCTTCTATCTGTCCTCCAAGCTCTCTACCCAGAGGCAATCTGGAACATCACAGAATTAAAATTCATATCCAAAAACAAAGCTGCATGGTTTTTTTATTTATTTTTTTTTTATCCTATTTTCACAATTTTGAGAGAGATTTTTATGATATGAATGTTTAAATTCTGTGATGTTTACCAGATTGCTCTGGGTAGAGGTTGGAGGCGCTAAAGAAGAAAAATGGATATAGTTACAGTTTAGGGCAGACTTTGTAGTGGATTTAATTGAGTTGAATCTGTGTTTATAACTATTGCAAGTTCGGATGGTGGCTGCTTCGTAACTTTGGTCAGGATGATTGAATAATTTTCTTGGAACTATAGTTTGACTTCATTGGCTAATTTCTGGTGGATGTTCATCTTAGTAAACTGTTTGGTGGTCTGTTTCATAAGATAGTTTTTCGCAGTTAGTAGTGTGTGGGAATTTGATTAGTGTAGAAATGTGTTGTTTTGTGGTGGTGGGATGTTGTTTCAGAATTTGTTCGTTGAGTAGTGCTGGGTGAAGAAGGAGACTGTTTTAAGTTTTCATGGTTATAGGACTTAGAGAGGAAAGAGTGGTATCATTTTCAGTTGTATGTTATGGTAAATTTTTTTTTTTTTTTTTTTTATTTTTATAAAAATTTAATTAATGTTTTTTTAAGTGTTTTTTTCTTATTTTTTTTTTTATTTTTTTATTTTTTAAAAATTTTAATATTTTTTTAATAATTTTAAATGTATTTTGGTTTCTTTGTGGCAAGTGTTGATGTGGATCCAGTTATAATTCTAAGTGCTTTGTTTGGTGTTTCTAGTTTTTTATGTTTGTTTTTGGTCTCAGTGTAGTTTTTTTATCTTGTTTTTTGGTCAGTAAGTGGGTGCCAGGTTGGAGAGGCGCAGTTTAGTGTAGCATGAAATCACTTTGTTATGGTAAGTGATATCTATTGTTTTGTTGTTTTTGATGTCTGCCGGCAATAATTCTTTAGTATGGTTCAGTTTTCCTGTTTGCTGATGAAAGTTAAGTTATCTATGTGTTTTGTGAAAGTAAGATGTGTTACTCCTAGGATTTTGTTGGTTTTATTGAGGGTATGGCCATGTTGTTTATGTAGATTTGGGTGTGTGTGCGCGCTACCGAATTGATGATTTGTTTGGTGAAGCGACTATTCTGTTGTCAGTTAGCCGTGGTTGAATTTGGTTGATGTACTGTTGTGTCAGATTTGTAGGAGTGTTTAGGTTCTGGTGTGTAGTGGCAGTCGTGATATCATCAGCGGAGGTAGTTATGTTTGTGTGGTCTGTTTGTGGTTATGGGAGATCAGCTGTGAATAGATTGAATAATGTGGGGGATGGAATTGCTCCTTGTGGTACTCCATTTTTGATGTTTACTGTACAGAATTTTTTGTTGTCAGTTTGTATTTGAGCTGTTCTTCCTGACAGGAATTTAGAAATCCATTTCTTTAGGTTTGTAGGGATATTGGATTTTATTATTTTGTGGCTTTGGTTGTGTTTGGGTACTGTGTCAAAGGCTTTGTTAATGTCAGTTGCCATGAGTGTTGTTTTGTGTGTGGGTTTTAAGTTTAAATCATTGATTATTTATAGGTTGAATGATGTTTATGAGTGCGGTTGTGGTTGAGTGGTTTTGCTGAAAGCCTTTTTGGAATTTGTGTTTTGGGGATTTTTGGTGTAATTTTGTTCAGTATGATTTTTTTCTAGAAGTTTACATAGTTTTTTTGAATTTTGTAATTATTGAATTATGTGTTGATAATAGTGACATGGGACGATAGGATGAGGGGTTAGAGCAGTGAAGCCCAACCTTTAGTCTATCTCGAGCAAATTAAGGAATTTAAATTTTAGAGGAGTCACTAATATATATAGGGTATATATATATATATATATATATATATATATATATATATATATATATATATATATATATATATATATATATATATATATATATATATATATATATAAACGTGATGAATCAGAATACGTGAGCCGCGAGCAACATTAAAATGGTACGCGAGCTACGCGTTGGGCACTGCTGGGTTAGAGGGTCTTTTCCCAGTTTCAAATTGGGTATAATTATTGCTCTTTTCCAGATAAAGGGGATGAAATTTAGGCTTATGGAACTATTGTATATGTGTGCTAGTTGGGATAATGCGGTGTTCCCTAGGTATTTAAGATGTTGTCCAGGCCTGTTGCTGATGATTTTTTAAGGGATTTATAATGTTTTCTAAATAAGTTGTGTTTATTTCTATTGGGTCATGGTTTAATTTTTTCTTGAGGGCTTTGATAATTTTTGTTTTGTTGCAAGGATGTTTGCATGTTGCTTAGTGGATTGATGGTTTTGTGTGTTAGGGTTTTAAATAGATTCATGAGTACGTGTTTGGAGGTGATTTGCATTTTTCAGTATTTTTATTGTTTTCCACATCATGGTGTTTGTGTGTTGAATGCTTTTTGTGAGGAAGGTTTGAAAGTTATTTGAAGTGTGTGTTTTTATTAGGTTACTGCTTTGAGTATTAAGGGTGTTGATCTGTGTTTGAGTTTGTAGTGGTGTTGGTACTGTTTTTCTGATTGGATTGTGTTGTTTAATTAATTTTTTGATTTTTGGTGTTAGGGTTGGGATATATTTTTTGATGTATCCCTGAGAATGTTTTGGCTTGCAGCTTTTTGGAACAGTGATGTGAGGTTTTGTTTGATTTATTATAAGCATTTTTTTTTTTTAGCATTTACATGTCAGAGTTTCTAATTTTTTTTTCTTAAGGAAACTACTCCATGGGATGAAATTTCAACAGAAATGCTTCCCACAACACCATGGCTTATTGTTTGGGGTAGGAAATATTTTTGTAATCCTTACTCATTAGTGTATATGGTATTCACAAAGGCGATGTGCGACAAGTTTTGAATTCATTCTTAACATTTTTATGAAATTTTTATATTTTTATAATATATATATATAATATATATATATATATATATATATATATATATATATATATATATATATATATATATATATATATATATATATATATATATATATATATATATATATATATATATATATATATACTCTCTAGGGGTTAGGTACATAAAATGCTCCAGAAACAAAAGTAGTAGAAGAATATGACCCAAGTCGAAAAGAAAGCCCAGCCTTACTTTTTACCTTTTAGTGAGAACT
>JABUQX010108290.1:20000-26825 GCA_015478945.1 Trachelipus rathkii | reverse complement strand
CAGAATATAAAGAAAAAACAAGCGCCTTGTGGCTTCTTCATCTCAACCACAAGTTGTAGGCTATAAATATCGTTGAGCGACCAGGAGATATAGCACACCACATTGCCTCAGTCGTCTTAAAATTGTATAGTATGGTTGTTAAAGGTGTGCAACAATCATTTGAAAGAAAGCTAATTGCATCTAAAAATTTGGACGATGACGGTAATTTTATAATATTCATTAAATAATAAATCATTGAAAGTGGTCTATGTTAATTAACTTAGTCTTCTTCCAAAGTTCATTTTAACTATATTATAATCCTTATTAATAAAAATTAAATAGAGTTAAAAGAAAAGAATCACAATAGTTGCCATCACTAGCTCTCTAGTCTGTATTAAATATATATATAAAATATAATATAATATATACTATATATATATATATATATATATATATATATCGTTTATTATATATATATTATCATGATTAACAGGTATGATTATAACCATATAATAATAATCAACTCTCTTGTATGGATTCGGCAAAAAGATCGAGTCACTCGATTTTATTCATTTGGTCTACTGTAAAATTTGCAGTTACTTCTATTCTCGTATCGGAAACTAAAATTTTATTAGGGTATCGGGCTTGCATACATAAATAATTTATATATATAACTATGATATATAAAACAAACTTATATAATAATACTATATATATAATATAGTATTATATATATAATTATTATTAAAATAATATTAAGCTAAACACTCTAATTATATATAATGATCTTCAAATCTAATCTGAGCATATCTTGTAGGCCAGGTCAGTTAGATATTATATACTATTATACGCATATTTCTCGCTTACATACTTATAATGATATATTACTATATATATATATATTATTATATAATATATATATATATATATATATTTAAGAGTAATATAATATATATATATATAATATATATATTAAGAGTATATAATATTAAAAAAAAATATAATTATTAAATAGTATAAATATAAAATACTGATATTAAGGTATAAATTATTACATAATTATATTATATATATATATATCTATATATATATCTAATTATATATATATATATTATATATATATATCTAGAATAGATATACTAAATAGTATAGTCAATATATATATAATATAAATATAATATATATATTATATATAGCTAATAATTATATAAAAATATAAATATATATAATATATGATATTTACCTATAAAGATAATATGTGTGGTAGTGTATCAGAGCTGCGCTAAAAGTATTTAAATACTTTACTATCTCAAGTCTAGATATTTCTTTCAATACATTCTGTTAACCTTTCATTTAAAAAATACAACTTTTTTAACTACTTTTCAAAGTATTAGATATTATGTTAAAAAATTTCTTAAATAAAAAGTTGTAAAATATATTTAAAAACTCAAGATAAATAATTCATGAAACACACGTCCATTTTTGTTTCGACAAAAATATGATTGCAGCTTATGAGTTTAGCAAATTATTTTTGATGAAATCACAAAATCATTAGCATCACTGATGTTGGCCTTGGGATGTTTTATGCAGCGTCGATTTAACTAGTCCTTAAGTCCATAATGTGGTTCAGCTACATTTTTTTATTTATTTTTTTTTTAAGTACACAGGAATCGTTACTCCACATCGGTAAATAATCACCGACATTGCACCGATACAAATATTCTAAATTAGCAAATAAAAATGGTTATATATAAAAATGTTTACTGTGATTGCCGCATTAACAATTATAACAGCAAGGCAGATGCTAATTAATAATCTGGTTACAAAATGCAGTGTGGTCATAAAAATTTCATGGAGTCAGGGAGTCGAAAATTCAGTTTTAAAATTGTTTGCCACCCAAATGGGTACGATTCATTCCTTCTTCTTTTAAAAAATTATAGACGTAGATAAATTAAGTTTCTCCTTCAATGGTAGGAAAATGTTCTATACCTTTTGTTTTTTAGATAAAGAGTCAGTTCTGGTTATTTATTAGCTTTTATTTTATTAATTTTTTTAGAGTTGTCGGTCTGTCTCTTCTACCTCTCCTGCCAAATCCCATCAACTTGACTTATGAAAGGACATTGTCAATTGTTCCATAGAACATCTGTAGAATCAGAGGTAAATTACTATTTTTATTTTCTTCATAAGTAATCAATATTCATTTCATAAATAATCAATAATTAGAAGTATATGGTAGAACTGATTTATGTATAATTACTCCACAGGTCCGAGGCCACGGAGTGATTACAAAGTGGGTTTAAATTTCAACCTTCTTAGGGTTTAAACAAAAGTGGGAGACAAAGACTCCATAGTGCAAAGTGATCGGAGATAAAAATAAACACCTTTAACAGTTTGATAATAGACAAACAAAAATAATTTTATTATTATCTTTTTTTATCACAGTGTTCTAAAACGAACTATATTATATCGTTCCAGGGTGCTATTTCTGGACATCGTGGGTTTCCCAATATGGATAATCGTTTTACTGCCCTAAACGAGCCAAAACCACTAATAAGTCCCAGGCAATCATAATATAAAGTTACCTGAGTTCTGTTTACTCCAATTTGAAGAGACAATCGTATCCTTCGGGTCCGAATTCCACTCGCTTAGTGTATATCGCCCTCTATCCAACAGATTGTCGCTCTGTATTTATCATGTAATAGCGATGGCGTGTATACCGAGCATGGCACGACTCGTGTCAAGGAAAGACCGTAGAATGACACTTATGCTGGGTCTTCTCCAAAAAACAACTTAAGAAGCGAGAAGAAGCGGATAACTCCCATTAATTTGACCAATCTCGTATATAGCGCTTACCAGGTCATAAAGAGATATTGCTCCCCAGGCTAAGAAGTCTTATATCCGTAATCCAACCTTGCCTGATATTCACTATTATAACTACCATCGTCATATTGCTTTTGCTCCCTTAGAAGTCAGAAATTGGTATGATAATGAATTACCTCGAACATCTGCAAAAGAACTAAATGAAGACTCCGTCCTAGTTTATAATGAATTGATGCGCCTGTATACAACGGAGCTAAGATGGCCCGGAAAACATACCCTATCTATATCTGAAGCCCTGAAATTCATGGGAAGAAAAACGACAACAGTTGGAGTCATTGTTGGATCCTAGCAATGAAACCTACTCTCTTGGACTAAAAGGATTCCTTATGGATGGAGTTCATCCGTCCAAAGAATTAGCAAATGCATTTTGAGAAATGTTATATGAATATCATGTATTGGATTATAATCGTCGGCCACAATCTGCATTATTTCCCTCACCCGCAGAGATTGGGCCTACTATAAATACACTAAATAAAGAACAAACCAACTTTCCCGCTTCCGCTCCAGCTCGTTCTATTTTATGTCCTAAGCGTACGATAACCGGTAGTGAGCCACCGAAGATTTACTCTCGCTTAAGTTTTACATCATCTCCAGTAGTATCAGAGGTTTCAGTCTCTACATCTTCTGTTGTTTCTTCTTCAACAGTTGCTCCTGTATCTATTCGTGCATCTGAGGCTGTTCCAGTAGCTACTACATCTACATCCACGGATGTACCATTCTTTTCGAACAACCCTCCTCCTTTAAGACAACCCAAATGTGGATTTTGTGCTTTGTCAGCTGTAGCGGCGACAAACCAACCATCCACATCTAGAGATAATTCCACTAGAAATCCACCCTTCCCAGCGTGGAATTTGTCTGTGCCTCCTCCATCCCTACCTACAATCCCCAGTCTTCCAACAATGGTCTATCAAGCTGTAGAAAGCTCGTGGACCCGAAAAAGACCTTTGGAAGTTATCACCCCAGCTGGTGGTAACGGAGGTGGCATGGAAATGGTGTTAGAATAATGATGGAGGATTGGAAAGAGGTAAGTGGATGGGTTCCCCGCTTATTATTGGTTTTGTGTAGTGAATCTGTAGAGAGTTTGAGAGGAATTTAGAGGATTGGTAAAGGGGCGTGTGTGTAAAAGGAGGGGTTTGATAAGTAACTATATAGATAAGAGTATAGGTTATATGGTTGTGCAGTGGTAGGAACAAGTCCTCGGTGTGAATTTATGTTAGAATGGTGAGCAGCTGGAACAACCTATATTTAAGATATTTAAGATAGCTATGTTTGATGAAAAGGGAAACGGTATGAATGCAGAGTTGTAAGGAAAGTTGTGGGGCGGAAAAATGTGGCAAGAAGGTGCGCTGGTTTGCTAAATTATAGAATTTCGTTGGTTGGATGTGGTAAAGGGACTCAAAGCTCTTGAGTGCGCAGGGTCTTACATGAGAGGTATGTTGTTACCTGTGTTAAAGTGTTTTGCTAGTGAGACTGGTCTTGACTACAGAGGGTGATATGATCGTACTCAAGTATTCGAATGTGCTTTAGATGGATCAAGTCTTATGCAGGACGTTATATACAGTGTTGAAAAAAATTGACTACAAAATGAATGAAATGAACGCTATTAAGGAGTTTATGGTGGTGTGCAGAAAGCGGGTAATGAGAGATTAAATGAATAGTATGTGAGGATTGGTTTGGTCATGAGGAAAGGTTGGATGATAGTCAGTTGGTTAAGCGAGATTATAGATGGTGAAGTGTGTGTTGGGAACCGACTGGCTGCGGGAGAACCCAAAGAAAATATTCGATCTGAGTCAGTACAGAATTCATTCTGAATTGGAGGAGAACAATGATTTGGCAACGAGGCTGAAATAAATGTCGCATAATAGATGCGAATGGCAGGCGTGTTTGTCGAGGGGTATGGGTTGTTGGCACAACTGGGCTCAGTGGATAACCTCTACACTTGACAACTATGCTCATAGTGAGGGTCTCGTTCACGCTGTCCCGTAAATGCTCTACGACGATGGATTTTCTGACCTGCGCTGTATGTTCATCACCTACTAAATAGGTGTAGAGGGGGGTAAGGCTAGGCTTATCTTTTTGCACTTGTGTTCATGGATTCTCTACTAACTTATCTCTTTTCCGCATGCATGTTCAACACCTTACTCCCATGTTTGGGGAGAGATTAGGTAATCAATAGATAATAATAATAATATATAATGAATAATAATAAAATATATAATATATAAATAGTTATATATATATAAATATAATTTATATATATAATATTTATATATATATATATATATTATTATTATATTATATTATTATATACCATTTAAACTATTATAGTTGTATATATATATATAATATAGTACTTAATGTTGGTTTGTTTTTATCTTATATATATATTTATTATTATTATAATTATAAACTTAGTGATTGGTGACGATTATTAATCGTCTTCGGCATAAAACGTTTTATTTTTAATCTCGTTATTACGGAACCGATCAATTTCGTCCCGATTATTTCGTCGATTTAATTTAACAAATATTAAAAATTTTGAAAAATATTCCAAATCAATAATCGATAATAATAATATAATAATAATAATAATCATTATATATAATATATATATATATTTATATACTATTATATAATATTTAATATTATATATTAGTTATAACATAATTCGTAAGACCGGGCATGCGGTCCAACATCAGGGGTATCTGGTTTCAAAATGGCTTAAGGTTTATTGGAGACTTTATTTTTTTTTTTTTTCGAATTAATTTTTTTCACCCAAGCTTAAATTTACTCTCCAAATGAAAAAGCATAACAAAAGATTAATGCGACTGGTAATACTTATATATTGGATTAATGTATAGTATGGCGATAAGAGTAAACCGTGGAACCGAATCTGGCCGCCACTCGTTTTGGGGCGCGGTGACATCTTTCGGTCCCACTTTCAACTTTTCACATCTAATTTAAGTACCATTATATTATGTGTTTTATTTTAATAAAGTAAATATATCTCGTTTTATTTTTTATAAAAACATATATTGGTTATTACCAGTTTAATTTTATTTTAAGAAATTTGGTTCGAAAAGACATAGATAAGAACGTATATAAAGTTCGTTTTGTCAAATCTGCAAAATGCGTAAAGAAAAGGCTCGCCTAACCGAGAATTTCCTTAATTCTGGTATAGGTTGTCGTATCTTTTTTATTCTAGTATTATGAACCAGAATTATTAGAGAAAATTCTTTACATTTGGTGAGCGTTCTTTTATGATTTTGCGATGTTTTACATGACAAAAATGAACGCAAACGGTGTTTTGACAATAATGAACGCAAATGCTCCGAAGGCTGTTCTTAGGTCTCTTCTAACATCATGAGTTATTAACACTATATTATCTTAAGGAAGACTTCGTGGTTTGAAAAACTATAATAAATGTGAGTCTTGCGTTCTCTTTGTAATCGACCAAATCGTTAAAATGTTCACCCAAAACGTAAGCGAAGTTTCCGTTAAATATTTCTTTTGTATTTCTATATTCACAGAATAAGTGAGAATTCTTTACGTCTTGGTGAATGCATTTTTTACGCAATTATTGCCGCTGTTTTGACAAAACAACGAACTGTAGTTATATGTAAAAAATCTGTAAGGTTGCAAATTCTTTTTTTTTTTTTTATTTAACACAGATATTAAGGGTAAAGGAAATTCTTTTAAACAGCTTTGGTGATAGCGTTTCTCTCTTCCTTTTTCCTCTCTTCCTTTCTTCCGATTTTGCGCTATTTGACAAAACGAACGCACTTTAAACAGCCCCTTGGTTTGACAAAAACGAATGCAAACTCGAGAGTTTTAGGCATATTACGTTTCGTAAGAACCAATGCGAGAAGGAAAACTGCTTAAGGGTCTGGTAAACACTGATCAGCAAAGGTTTCCTTTTTGATTTCCCCTTTCACCCAAGGGCTTCACTAGATTGACAGACCCTAC
>JABUQX010108290.1:12500-15000 GCA_015478945.1 Trachelipus rathkii | reverse complement strand
TTAAAGTTTTAAAGGGCGTATGTGTTGGATGAGAAGGAACGGATGATGCAGAGTGTAGTGGAAAGTTGTGAATGGCGAAGGTGGCTGGTGCAATTAATCGTTGGTGAATGTAAAGGACTAATCTTGAGTGCGCTAGAGTCTTCCATGAGGTATGTTGTTACCTGTTTATTGTATGTAGTTGAGACTATGGTCTGGAATATGAGTATAGATCTAAAGTTCAATGTGTTCAGAATGGACAATCTTAGGGGCGGCTTTAGGTGTGAAAAGAATTAATAAAAGGAGGAATGACGTATTAGAGAGTTGTGGTGTGGTGTGAAGAAGGGGTAAATGCAGAGAATAAATGAAAGTATGTGAGGATGGTTTGTCATGTGGAAAGAATGAATTGAAAGTCGTTGGTTAAGCGGAATGTTAGTGTGAGCTGTGTTGTGACCGACCGAGCTGGGAGACCGAGAGAAGTGGATTGAGTCGGTTGAACGAATGTCTGGAGGAAAATGTGAGATTTGGGAGAGGCGAGATAAAGGTGCAATGATAGGAGCGAATGGGGGGGTTTGTATGGGAGACATGGTTGTGGCCCACCTGGGCCAGGGGAAGAAACCCATACATTGACGATTTACCATAGTGAGGTCCGTCGCGGTCTAGATGCTCAGTTGGATTTTCTGTCTGTGCGAGCTTCCACTAATTAATGGTTACAGAGGGGCGGTAAGGGTGGGCTTTCTTTTCGACGTTGTCATGTATCTCCTACTGCTTTTCTTTTTCGATGTTGTTACAGCCCTTACCCCCAATCTTGGGCAAAGAGGAAGGTGAAGAAGAAAGGAAAAGATATATATATATATATTATATATATATTATATTATATATATATATATATTATATATATATTATATATATATATATAAAATATATTATAATAATATATATATATATATATATATATTATATATATATTATATATAATATTATATATATATATTATATATATATATATATATATTTATATTATATATATAATATATACTGTATATTAATTATATATATATATATATATATATAATATATATATATAGTATATATATATATATATAATATATATATATATATATATATATGATATATAAATATATAAATATAAAAGGAAGGTAAGAAAGATAATATATATATATATATATATATATACAAGGCTGTAGGCAGGGAGAGACATGGGCCCTGTTCAACCCCCGAAATTATTTAAGAGTTCAAAATTTTTGATTCCTTAAGTCTCTTAATAATAATAATAATAATAATAATAATAATAATAATAATAATAATAATAATAATAATAATAATAATAATAAGAACGCCTCGTGGCGTAGGAGGTTGACTTGCCGACTCTCATGCGAGAGGACGCTGGTTCAATCCTCCGCATAGCAGTTGAGTTTTATCTTCCTGGGGCAAGAGTTAAAACTCAACTGCGAACACGTTGGTGGCGCTGGTTTGGGATAGCCGGCCTTAAAGTTCGATTTCCTGTAGTCCCCCTGTGTTACCCTCTGAAAAGGGGATAAAGCACGTTAAAAGGAAGTTTTTTATAATAATATAATAATAATAATAATATAATAAATAATAATAATAATAATAATAATAATTAATAATTAATCCGGTAATATAATAATAATAGTTAAATAATGAAATAAAAGTATATATTAATGAAATGAGGAGACATGTTTGTGGTCTGTAACGATTTCTTAGGTCAAGTGGCTGTACCTCATATATTTATAAAATATTTAGACCATGGACTTAAATGTAAGTTCCAAGTTTGAGATGATACAAATGGCTACCTCATAAGGCAGTAATGCATGGTTGTATAAAGATTTAAAAGATAAGGAGGGAGCTGTAATCGTTGATGGGATGAGCAGTTTCATTCTTCCTTCAACTAAATCTTTCTCTCCTCATAATCCATGGTTCGATCGTGCTTGTTCTCTGCCCGTTCAGGGCTAGAGAATCAGTGCATTACCGGGGGTAGAAAAATTCTCGTTCTCCTATCACACTAGCTAATTTTCATTTACAGCTAAAAATTGTTGCATGAATGCTCTTTGACGAGCAAAATCGGGCCATTACATCACACGAAAGTGCGTCTAACCTCCTTGGTGTCTCCTACTGACAATCTTTCTGACCTCTTGTCAAAAACATTTCTCTAAGCAACTTCTGTAAAATCTGCCTTTCCTCCTCTCATTCGATCTGATGATTCTGTTGCTATTTCTCCAACTGAAAAGCCAATCTCTTCGGCCTTCTATTTCCTCTAACTCAACCCTGGAAGATTCTGGCATATCCACTTCCTTATACTCCTTTCCTTTCAGGTGTCTATGCCTTTGTCTGTTATTACATTTGATTGGGTGGCATGCGCCCCTGAAATCTGTGAACGTTAGGAAAGCGGGTAGCCCGGATGGCATTTTCTACCGAGTTGAGAATTTGCTTCCGTTGCTATCCGCCCCTTGTCAAACATATTTACCTCTCTGTCTCATCAAAG
>JABUQX010108290.1:2500-5000 GCA_015478945.1 Trachelipus rathkii | reverse complement strand
TTTTTTTTTTTTCGAGGTTTGACGAAGTGATTTTTGATTTTGTGCAGTTTTGAAGGTATTTATATTTTATTTTAATAAAATGACTTCAAGCAAAAAAAGCTTAACTTTAACGACAGTGCGCTTGGACGTCAAACTGACCTTTGGTTCATTGCTGTTCACAGATTTACAATGTCTCGTACTTAATATTATGAAAAGATTTCTTTAGTCCAGTAAAATGCCTGCTACAACAACCAACTAAGCTTTTTGCATTAGATTACATGACAAACTTGAATGCCAGACTGCTAATCAAAATGACAGAAAGATATTAGAAAGCATGCCACTGAAGTACAAAAAAGCCCTGTTTTCCCCCCAATTTTTGGCTCTCATCATTAGATCCAGAATTAGTTTCATTCAGCCCAGAACAGGGAAAACAAGATTTGATTTTATTTGTAGAGGCAATGTACACCAATACCGAATCACAGATTCTGTTGCTGAGAAAGAAAAAGCACTATACTCTACTTTGCGCTGAAGCCTCATTTCTACCCTTGAATTAAAAATTCAACAAATATTTTTGGATTGGTGATTTGGCCTTCTAAGAGACTCTATGAGTTTTTTTTATCTATAAGCACCTGAGAATCAATGTAAGGCGGAATTTGTGCAATTATTAAATAGGACTGATTATTTTTGCATGGAAAAAATGCGACAGTGCAAGGAGGGTTTTCTATAAATTAAGCAATTTATAGTGGAGAATCTGAAAGAACATAGTCTTAAATTTCTCAAAGAACAGTGCACCATGCCATAAGATCTCATGAAAGTATTCATAAAGTACCTATCACTCAAAAAATGTTGACAAATGTAAGAGCTGCCATAGGAGATATGAAGAACATCTCAAAGAGTCAAAACAGAACCAAAAAGAAGAGGAGAATAAAAAGGTTGAAAAAAGAAAATTATCCATACAGATCAATAAACTAGAAGAGCAGAGAAAGATGTTAAAACTGAAGGCTTTAACAGAAGAAGACGCTATAAAATCAAAAATTCAGATGCTTGAGAAGAAAAAGTTAACCTAAATCCCCCCATTTAGAACTTTTATGATCACAGTGGACTTTATTCACCTAGGCTAATAATGTAGCTTTTAATTTATCTTTTCTGATAAAAATAAACTGTTATCTTTGGAAAAAAATAAAAAGAGTGCTATTTGGCGGCATTGGGTAAGTATAGGCTTGATTACTAAAAATTTTTTTTTTTTAAAATTCTCCATGATGATGAACAATTTCTAAAGTAATTTCGATAATTTAATGTATGAGCTGAGTAATAGGCATGCAATAATATTAAAGATATTTTATACACAAAAATAACGAACACCAGTGTCAGGGAAAATTGCAGATTTTGGTCAGGAAAGTCAGGGGAAAATCAAAATTCAAAATTTTAGTGTGAACCCTGTATCGATGCCGGTAACGACCCTGCAAAATGAGAAGATGCCGAATAATTATTTTATTGCCGTCCGTTAACATAAAAAAGCGGTCAAGAGAGAAAAACTAAAAAACATGGGAATCTGCATAAAAAACTGTATAAAGAAACAATAAAAAAATCAGAAGAAAAACAAAAAATATATATTTTTTTTGTTTACATTGTGTAATAAACTAGTAGTTTCGAATATATTAAAGGCCCCTCTAATAAGGAATCCTTAAGCAATAGCTGAAACCCCACAAAGAATAGCATCTCGACGGTGAACACTTCTAGAAGCATTTTAAATGGCATAACTGAGAGCTTGCTCGCCTGACAAAAAAAAAAAAGCAAAGGAAGCCGCCTTATCAGCAACCCCTGCGCAACAGTTATTCTGATAGTGATTGATGGTGGCTTTCACTAAATAAACCTAACTGAAGATGAAAGGATTTAGATAAGTTTAACTTCTTAAGTTCATGGCGAAATTCGCATTGACATTCAGTCACCTTCAAAGAATCACACAAGGAACCTTATCGAAAAACTGAAGAGATAGTCATCAAGGAGCAAAGATAATTCAAATTGCAATCTGTGAAAGAGGAGCATGAAGCTCTACGAAAAACATGGAGATGCTGCCTACAGAAGACAATCCTTTCATGTGGTGGCATGAAAATGGGCCAAAGTTCCATTATTGTATCAGGCGCACACGTCGTCGCAAGCAAAATATTTATCAATCCCTCCTCATCAGTCGAGAGGCGAGCGTATTTTGTGTAGGTGGATGTAAATACCCCAAAAAGGAACAGGCTCTCGCCAAATACAGTGAAAGCTTAATGTTTTTGCATCACAATTTGAGAATTTTTTGAATTTGAGTATTGAATGATATCTATCATTTATCTTAAAGGAGTATATTATTATTATGGTCATGTTTGAATAATAGAGTTTTTTATTTTGTCTTTTTCAGGTGATTAATTGAGGTCTCTTCTTTAATATTTTTATTCTTTATATTGTAGCTAGTTAAAGAACTTCCTGTAAATTATAATAAGTATAAAACATAAAAGCTAGTAGCTAAACTTGTTAATAC
>JABUQX010108289.1:17500-23277 GCA_015478945.1 Trachelipus rathkii | reverse complement strand
AGATGCAACAGTAGCAAAGGTTTCAATGTACGTTGATGTTAGTCCAAAAACAGTTGTAGACTGGTTTAACTTTTGCCGTGAGGTTTATAGAGTAGCATATATATATATATATATATATATATATATATATATATATATATATATATATATATATATATATATATATATATATATATTACCTTCTAGAGTTCTTTTGCAAAGTTCGCAGAAAGGTTATAGTTTTACGGCACAGTATCAGTAAAGGTTAGGGCTACTTTTACGGCACAGTGAGTCAACGAGCCCCCTAAAATGGAGTATTGAATCAATAAAGGTTAGGCTACTTTGGGGCTTTTAAGGTAGACAGAGATTTATATATATATATATATATATATATATATATATATATATATATATATATATATATATATATATATATATATATATATATATATATATATATATATATATATATATATATATATATATATATATATATATATATATATTGATATTACCAAATATTGATTCTATATATATATATAAATTATTTACAAGTTTCTCTTTAAAGGCTTCTATTATAATTTATATCTATTAGCGATCATTGCTGAATACTTACTATATATATATATATATATATATATATATATATATATATATATATATATATATATATATATATATATATATATATATATATATATATATATATATATATATATATAGAACTTATCCTTTAAAAGGATGTTAACTGATATATCGAACGATGTGTAATCGATTTTTTTCGATTATTTCAAGGCAATAATAGAGCGTGAGGGTTGACAAAAATTTTTTTTTTTTTTTACTAGCGAAATACCCAAGATTAAAATTCCAATGATAGAAAAGAGGTCAGGGTCACTGGCCTCAGTACGAGACGGGGACTTCTGTCCTCTGTCCCACCACGTCGGCTCTGACTCTTAAAAAAAATTTAATAAACAAAATTAACATATAAAAATTAACATGATAAAATAAAGCAACATGTGGCAACTCTTTCTCTTCTTCTATTGGAGTTTTAGTTAACACGTCACACTGCATGGTTAGACGATTAGTGTTCAGCGATATTTCGAAATCTGTCTTTTTATGTAACATCCTTTTAAAGTATAAGTAGTATATATATATATATATATATATATATATATATATATATATATATATATATATATATATATATATATATATATATATATATATATATATATATATATATATATATATATATATATATATATATATATAAGAGAGAGAGAGAGAGAGAGAGAGAGAGAGAGAGAGAGAGAGAGAGAGAGAGAGAGAGAGAGAGAGAGAGAGAGAGAGAGAGAGAGAGAGAGAGAGAGAATGCAGTGAACTAAAATTCAAAATTATTGTGGAAAGAGTAATAAAGCTTAATTAAAAAAAAAATTAGGTTGTTATAACGTTTGTAAGAACTTAATAATACGAAGTTGTAAAACACACACACACGGAAAAATATTGGCAGTTATAAATTTATTCAGAAGATATTATTCAGTGCAATTCTAATAAAAGTAATGATAGAGAGCGAGTTCAATCGAATCGTTAACATATATTCTTTTTTAAGAGTAAACAATAGCAAAATTTATCGTACTGAAAATTATTGCATGTCTTGCGTTTTCTATTGTCCTTATTGAACCATAATAAGCTGTAGCTTTATAAATTTTATAGTTACATAAAAATAATATTGAAAAGTATTATAATTGCTCAAACATTACTTTTATTTTAATGGCGAAATTTCATGATTTACACTTTGATTCATTAACACTTTCGAGGGAAATTATTAGTTTCTAATGTATTTAATCTAATTTAAATTTTCCAAAAACTAGTCAATCATGTATAAAAACTATACAAATCGGCTAAACTTAAGTTTCTGTCTGACCTTCGATTTCGATATATCGATAATATATCGATACCGATATCTACTGATATATATATATATATATATATATATATATATATATATATATATATATATATATATATATATATATATATATATATATATATATATATATATATATATATATATATATATATATAGGAACTTGTCCTTTAAAAGGAAGTTAACCGATATATATCGAACAAACGATGTAATCGATTTTTTTCCGATTATTTCAAGGCAATAGGCGACAAGTTGCCAATAAGTTTTTTTTTTTTTTTTAACTAAAGGAATACCAAAGATTAAATCGCAAAAAAAAAAAAAATAAAGATGAAGGAGTCAGGGTCTCTCGGACTCAGCGGGTGGGGCTTGTCCCCTCTGTCCCACCGTCGGCTCAAGCCCCCTAAAAATTATAAAAAAAATTAACATAAAAATTAACATGATAAAATAAAGCAACATGTGGCAACTATTCCGCTCGTTCTATTGGAGTTTTAGCTACACGTAACACTGCGGATGCACAAGTAGGATTCTGCGATTTGCGATTTCATGACTTTTTATGTAACTTCCTTTTAAAGGATAAGTGCCTATATATATATATATATATATATATATATATATATATATATATATATATATATATATATATATATATATATATATATATATATATATATATATATATATATATATATATATAAAGAGTATATATATAGAGAGAGTGAGTATATATATATGTGTGTATATATATATATATATATATATATATATATATATATATATATATATATAGATACCTATATATATATATATATATATATATATATATATATATATATATATATACCTTTTAAGTATAGTGGGAATAAAAATTTGGGAATAAAAATATTATTGGAACAGTAAAATATATATATATATATATATATATATATATATATATATATATATATATATATATATATATATATATATATATTTTTATATATATATATATATATATATATATATATATATATATATATATATATATATATATATATATATAAATATGATGCGGCATACATTTTTATGGTTTGTTCGGATAAGTCGACATAAGTTGTTTTCCGTATTTATTTCCAAATATGAATTTGAAAGATTTGTTCGAAATATGTGAAAACGATTTTACAATTTTAGCTCTACTGCAACATTTTTCAGTAATACTAGAGAAAAAGCTTTGTGAAAAGTGTAACATACAGTGCGAAATTACTAAAAGAGGAGCAAAGTTTTATTTTTATTGTAATAGTAAGAATTGTGGGTCAAAGTATACAGTTTCTCCAAAAGATTATTCTTTTTTTGCAAATATTAGAATATCAGATAGTGATGCTCTATTAATTATGTATTTTTTTTAAAATATTTTTTTTCCAATATTAGAATATCCCACAGTGATGCGCTTTTAATTATCTAGCTTAGGTCTACGTTTATGGCAATGACAATCCATCTAGGTCTAGGTCCTACGGCAACGACGATCCGTCTAGATAGGTCGTACTGTACGGCTTTTTAAGTGTAGGTTATGATAAGGTTTGGTTAGGTACACTAGGTCTAGGTTTACGGCAACGACAATCGATTTTACCTAAAGATGTAAAGAAGCATAATGTTACATCGTTAAGTGACGTTAGGTTAGGATAAGTTTGGTTATGTTAGGACTAACATAGTAAATATATATATATATATATTTTACATAGATATATATATATATATATATATATATATATATATATATATATATATATATATATATATATATATATATATATATATATATATATATATATATCGATATATATATATATATATATATATATATTGATCTAGAAAATTTCACTTTTATCATTTATAGATATATAGATATATATTTATATGGATATATATATATATATATATATATATATATATATATATATATATATATATATATATATATATATATATATATATATATATATATATATATATTAGTGATGGACCGATGTCAAAATTTGACTGTTTGCGGATGCGGATCTTAAAGAGGATGAGGATGCGGATCTTAAAGTAGATGAGGATGCTGGACGCGGATGCGGATGTTTACTCTTTGAAGTTTGAATTAAAAATTTTATTTTTTTTTTTATTTTTTTTTCCACCACTCACGGGCAATGCCCTTTTCAAACGGAGGGGGCCAAAAAAAATAAATAAATAAAAAAAAAATTACATAAAGAAAAACATTAAAATAAATGGAAAGTAAACCCACCCTGTCCCTTGCCTAACGCAATTCCCTCAGGTGGGCGCAGACGCGGGATTTAAATAGAGGAAGATTGAATATAGCGGGGAAAATAAAAGAAGGCAAGGAGTTCCACAAAACAGATTTTATATATATATATATATATATATATATATATATATATATATATATATATATATATATATATATATATATATATATATATATATATATATAGGACATTTATAAGATGATGACTCCGTTTATAGGGGGAAAATTTTCGATAAGAAAAACAACGAATTTCGAGTATTTTCTTTATTGTGGCAATTTCTATTAAAAAATTATTAGCGTTATTTGCATATATCTATGAATTTTAATATTTATTAGGTAAATTTTTTATAAAATTATAAAATGTTACAATTTTATGATATTATTAAGAAATTAATAATTATTATTATTATTATTATTATTATTATTATTATTATTATTATTATTATTATTATTATTATTATTATTAATTATTACTCTTCTCAGGGTTCTGAGTGTAAGATAGCTTCCATTATCGATTTTGGGATGTTTGCTATGTTAATCGTAATCTTAAGAGATAAATTCTATTATTACTTTATTTAATATATTTGATTTTTTCATTTTATTTAGAGGGGGGGAGCCGAAGGCCCCACCCCCGGATCAAAAAATAAAATATATAAAAATATCAAATATCAATTTATTATTATCATGGCGTCTCTACAAACTTTACGTACATTCATCAATTTTTAAACTGAAATAAATAGCCTAAGCTTATTCATTTTTATAAGACTATAGGTGTGAAGCACAAAAAAATATATAGCAATTTCTTTTCACTTTCTGTTAATATTAATTAAATTACATTTGAAAATCCAGTATTTACTAATGTATTTACCCTAAAATCATAAAAATTATTTTAGATTTTTCATTGATCTTCGTTCCTGGAGTCAACATCTTATAAATAGACATATATATATATATATATATATATATATATATATATATATATATATATATATATATATATATATATATATATATATATATATATATATATATATATATATATATATATATATATAGTAATATATATATATATATATATATATATATATATATATATATATATATATATATATATATATATATATATATATATATATATATATATGTATGTGATTATTTCTGATTTGTATTTCCAAATGCTGTTGAGAAGTTTCATGCGAAGACCAAGTGGCTTAGGAATTAATTCAGCTGCAACATCTGGTGTAATATTTATCAGGTAGGGTTTTGGCCCTTTCAGTAGAACTAGCATCGTCTTCCATTAGGCCTCAAAGCTCGTTCTCCCAGAGTTCTCCAGATGATTGTGCTTCTAGGCGCATAAGAATCCAACGCTGGTCCAAGAGTAATACAAGCATAAGGAAAGGACCGGGTTGCTAGCCCTGTCGCCCTATAACCATGCAAAGAAAATCTTCATATGAACCGACTGTGAAGACATTCAATCTTTTTTGACTTTTTACTCAATATAAATAGGTATTGGTAGCTACCTATATATTTATATATATACTTGCACGTTGTATATATATATATATATATATATATATATATATATATATATAT
>JABUQX010108289.1:0-10000 GCA_015478945.1 Trachelipus rathkii | reverse complement strand
AATTTTGTATAAACATTTCCTGCATATTCGTCAGTTTCAAAAGCTCAGCCAAGTAATGGACTGGTTGTCTGAAGCAAGACCTGAAAATCTTCGCAACTTTAAAGTTCGAATACTAAGCAAAAATAATGGTGTATACCTCAGACAAATGATATTTTTGCCAAATAATGACCCTAATGCAAATCCTTTTCCAAGTATAAACGACTTTTTGTCCTGGTCTTTCGGGACAAAGGAATCCGTTTCTTTATTTAAAAGCAAGATAATTCTAGGTCCAAATCAAACCTTGACGGAAACACCAAATCTTATATCATGTTACAACGAATTGAAAACTTGTATGTTAAAATCAAGATGGAATCTTCTTGAAAAGTTTATTAATTGGAAACCATTTTCTTTGAATGAGAAACGAACTTTCCTTCATATGTTGTTAATTGATAAAAATTTAATCTCAAAAATAATTTTAAAAGACGATGATTGTTCATTTTTCTTTTAGCCTTTCATCGCTTTTCTCAGTACATACCTAACTCTTAATGACTCGGATGTAAAACTTTTCAAAGGAAAGATTTTAATGCAATTCGGCGCAAAAATCCTGAAATTGAAAACCGTCTTGTTTCCTGGTATGAGAACCAAATTTCAGCGGAACAATTACGCATTTACATTAAAGGAACAGGACTTATGTTTTACAACTACAACCTTTTAAAATGGCTAACATCACAAGATACTATGTCTCAAACAAGTACCAGTATCAAAACGGAACAAACAAGTACCAGTATCAAAACAGAACAAACGAGTACCAGTATCAAAACAGAATGAAAACTATTTTAATCTTGTATTCGCATATCGAAAGTTTCAATTTTAAAAAGTAATATTGACATAAGGATAAAATAAAAAATAATAATATTTATTGAAAATGACTTTTTCTCCATTTGGATGTAATAAATTTTAACTTAAAATCACACTTTTTCATTCTTTACTTCATTAACATGTCATAAGTCTAACGAAAGCTTTTATAATATCTTTGTAGTTTATACGTTAGTATAAACTAAGGAAGTTTTAAATGCCTCATTTAAGGTAGCAAGGTGCAATAATTAGAGTGATTTCCCATATTATACTGCTATTTTATAAGAACATAAGTTGTTTTGTGGTATTTAGCATGTCGGGGACTCTGTCTTTCCAGTTGCTTGAAATTCATGGAGTTAGTGAATCGCAAACTACAAACTAATATTGCTAAAAATTCATTTGTCATAAAAAAAACATTATCACCATCGTCAACATCATCAATAATATGTATAGAATTTAATTAGTTTTCAAAATGGGAAACATGAGTCTCTTATAAAATAACGAATTGAAAGGGAAAATTTTTTTTTTTGCCTTCTGTTGTTTATAAGTATTTTTTACCACATTTACAAATTTTACTTCTCTGTCTTGATTAATTCAGGTAGTGTGTGAAATTTTAAAATAAAGCATTCATTTATATTAATGTTTCCACCAGAGGGCATTTCAATGTTTAACCTTTCGACATTCCCGACGCTAATGGTCCGATGAAAATTAGATAAAAACTAGTAGCGTCTAACACATTTGCTTCTTTTAAGCCTAGAATTCATATGGTTTATTTTAGTTAGATTTATTAAAAGTAATTCATGTTAAAAGGAACTTGCTCTAAATAAATAATTAAATCCTTAGAAATTCACAAAGCCGCATTCCTTTTGTGATACTTCGCAACGTCTATGATAATCCTTTCTGAGTAGTTACGGGGCCAGTCCAAAGGCCACTTTTTTCTATATAAATGAATAGAGATATATTAGGCTTAGGGGGGAGAATTGATAGCCCGAAGGGCTATCAATTCGACAAACAGACAAAACCGGAGGTTTTGTCTGTGTTTGTTTGTTTTTGTCTATGTTTGTTTGTGTTTGTTTGTATTATTTAGTATTTATTTATTATTAAGTCGAAGAAATTATGTCACGGAGTGATCCATAATTTCGAGCTGACTGTGGCTCCAAAAACTCTGAATCCGACTCTGACTCCGACTCCGGCTCCGACTCCAACTCCGATGCCCGACTCGACTCCGACTCCGGCTCCGGCTCCGACTCCGGCTCAGCTTCTGAAGTTTATTATTATTATTATTATTATTATTATTATTATTATTATTATTATTATTATTATTATTATTATTATTATTATTATTATATTATTATTTCACGTGGTTTCTTCTTCGCATCCAGTTCGAATTCGATATATATCTACATGGGTTAGGTAATAAACAGACGTATAACAACAATGTTGGTGTCCTTATAAGGGTTATCGGGGTCGTAGAGTTCGAATATGATGGTTATAAGACCGTATAGGGTGTCTAGGATCCCCCAGAAGGGATCCCACCCAAAACATTAAATATTGATGTAGAAAAGCTGAAACTTGATATACAACCTTTTTAGGTTGTATCTTAGGTGTATCCGGGGTAAAATGACCGATTTGACCAAATTCGTGGACCCAGCCCCACCAAAAGTCTGCAAATATTGACCTAGAGTGATGAAACTCGGTATACAACCTTCTGAGGATGTATCTTAGATGCCCCTGGTTGTAAAATGACTGTGGGTGCCCCAGACGGGTACCCACCCCAAATCTGAAATATTGACATAGAACAACGAAACTTGATATTTACAGCCTTTTTAGGTTGTATCTTAGATGTATCCGGGCTAAATGACCGATTGACCCAAATTCGGGGACCAGCCCCCAAATCTAAAATATTGACCTAGAGTGATGAAACTCGGGTATACAACCTTCTGAGGATGTATCTTTAGATGACCCTGGGTGGTAAATGACTGAGGGTTGGCCCCAGACGGGCGACTCAACACCCAAAAATCTGAATTATTGAATAGAACGACGAAACCTTGATATGTACAGCCTTTTTAGGTGTTCTTAGATTGTATCGGGGTAAAATGACCGAATTGACCAAATTCGGGGGACCAGCCCACAAACTGAAATATGACAGAACAACGAAACTTGATATACAGCCTTTTAGGTGTATCTTAGATGTATCCAGGGTAAAATGACCGATTTGACCAAATTCGGGGACCAGCCCCACAAAACTGAAATATTTGACATAGAATTGATGGAAACTCGGTATACAACCTTCTGAGGATGTATCTAGATGACCCCTGGTGTAAAATGACTGTGGGTGGCCCAGACGGGGTACTCACCCAAAATCTGAAATATTGACAAAGAACAAACTTGATAAACAGCCTTTTTAGGTTGTATCTTAGATGTATCCGGGAATTACCGATTTGACCAAATTCGGGGACCAGCCCAACAAAATCTAAAATATTGACCTAGAACGATGAAACTCGATTACACATACCATATAAGGTACTCACATCATATATGGTTAAAATAAGCCGTACACACTAAAGGGCGGGTCTCTGGACCCCAAACATCTGAATATTGACCTTAGAACGAGGGAAACTCGGTATACACCTACCTATAGTACTAACATCTATATATGGGTGTTAAATTAACCATACACAAGGGCTCTAAATGGGGCTCTGGGCCACACATATGAAATATTGGACATAGAACGATGAAAACTCGGTATACGATCTTCCATATAAGGTACTCATGTCATATAAGGGTTAAATAGCCGTACACATCCAAAAGGGGGCACCAGCCCCACAAAACTGAAAATATTGGCGTAGAACAACGAAACTTTGGTATACATCTTTCTTATGATTTATCCTCGACTACAGAAAAGAAAAAGAAAAATAAAAATTAAAAAAAAAATTTAAAAAAAATTTAAAAAAAAAATTAAAAAAAGTTTTTTTTAAGTTTATGATAAATTTTATAAAAATATTTTGCCATTCTATTTAAAAAATGAATATTTGGAGATCTTAAAAATAAAAAAAAATAAACATTTATTCTTTTTAAGTTTATACAAAAAAAATTACGTTTTTATATAATCAAAACACCCTCAAAGCCTCTGGACCTCTGGAGCCTCGGAGCCTCTGAGCCTCCAGATCCCCATCCTCCCCCGCCTCCCCCCACCTCACGCCCCTCTCCATCTATGATTATGATTCATGTTCATAATTTTGTATAAAACATAGCCACAAAACTTTTCAATTTATTTTGTTTTAACGCTGTAAACCAATTTGTTTTACTAAAATTTTACGCTTTTCTTATTTATAACTTAAGAAATTTGTGTTTTTTACATACCTTAACACCTGTAAATCAGTTATCAATATATCACCCTCCCCTCCCTACCCCCAATCCTGGATATTTTACATTAACATGTTAATATTTAACAAAAATTTTATCATAACCTTGTCTGATTATTATACTGATCGATGAATATAAGCTAGCGTAACAAAGTTTTCACATCAATGAAGCAACATAACATCACCTGAACTAGGAATATAAGTTCAACGACAATTTGCCGTAACCAAGGGGAAATTTTTCTCACATAGGATGGAAAGCAGGACAGAACATAGTTAATATTTAACAAAACTTATTCATAACCTTGTCTAAATAATTCATTTACTGATCAATGAATATATGTAACGGTAACAAGTTTTTCACATCAATCATAGATCTATGCGAACTACGAATATAACGACATTTCACAAACCTAACCCACATCTCTAAACAGTCTCAGTTAACATTTAACAACTTCCATACTTAACAACAGTAAAAATTAACTAACATTGAGACAACAACGTAACCTACTTACCACTTTTTCTATACCTATATCATGGATATTTCACATTTAACATAGTGAATATTTTAACAAAACTTTATCATAACCTTGTCTAAATATCATATTGATCAATGAATATATGAACGTAACAAAGTTTTCATATCAATAAAGCAAACATAGCATCATCTGAACTACGAACTCTCGCTATTCCACAAACCTAAACACATCTTAAACAGGACAGTTAACATTAACAAACTCCATACCTTAACAAACAGTAAGTAACTAACATTTCATACAAAACGTAACCTACTTACACTTTTTCAGGCCACTATCTCTAACATATCACTTATTATTTTGCACGAACATAGTAACATTAACAAAATTTTTTCACAACCTTGTGTAAGATCATACTGACCAACAAAAATACGCTAACACAGCAAAGATTTCACATCAATAAAGCCAACATATCATAACCTGATGTTAACAATATAATGTATAACATCAAATCGAAAAATACACATATATATAAATTCGCTACCATTAGCAAAGTTCCATACTACAACAGTTAAGTAAACTAGCGTTGCATACAAACGTACCTTCATACGGTTTTCAACATATCTCAACATATTCATTACTATTTTCGTATTAACACTGTAAATATTTATCATCACCGTACCTAATTATTATATACATTGATCAACGAATATATGCCAACGCAACAAAGTTTTTGGCTTAACAAAGCTACATATCATAGTCTGAACCAAGAATATAACACACACCGAAAAACCTAACATACCTTAAACACGAATAAACAGCTAACATTAACAAAGTTCAATACTTATAACAACAGTAAAGTTACTAGCAAAACTTTTAGAACGTTTCCTTTCAAGTTTTTTATTATATTTATTTTATCAAATTTTATTTATGATGAACATTTATATTTAAAACTTTTTGTTTTAAAAACTTATTTATTTAATTTTTATTTCTTTAAACTTTTTTTTTAAGAAAAAACTTTTAGATTTAACTTTTTTTTTGAAACGTTTTGTTTTTTACAATTTTATTAATTTTATGTTTTTACCTTAAAAATAAGTTACATTTTTATCAAAAACTTAAACAGTAAAAACAGTAAAAACAGAGTTGTCACATCAATAAAGCTAACATTAATACATAACCTGATACAAGAATTAATATAACATCAAACCTAACCAAAATACCATAACTTGGCAAAGAAAAGTAATTGACGTTGCTTTACAGACCGCTACCATATCACACTTTTTTTCAAACTATCTCTTAAATATCACTGTTATTTACCATTAACATAGTAACATTTAACAAAAAATTTCATCATAACATACTCGCCAACAAATATATGCTACGTAACCAAAGTTTTTCACATCAGATAAAGTTAACATATCATTCCTGAACTAGGATATAACGCACATGACAAAGCCTAACATACCTTTGATCGAATAAATGACTAACATTAACAAAGTTCATACTTAACAACAGTAAGAAGTAACAAACAATGCATACAGAACGAAACCATGTACGAAGCTGATGTGGTTTCCTGTTTCACTAGAGGTATCAGATACAAGTCGAGGAAATTGTTCAAACTCCTCCAATTTCGAAACATGACGCAATACCTATGATTCTTGTTTGGTTCGTTTTCGAAAAATTATGCAATACCCATTTGATTCTTGTTTGACACAGGATCAACATAACAAATTTATTAAAACCATTTTATGTTTTTGCTAATGCTTTATGTTTTACAACAACTCTAAAAACTTTATTTTTATTCTTATTCCTTTAACACTTTGTTTTTGTTTTTTTTTAAGAAATTAATTTTTTCAATTTTATTACATTCGTTAAAACTTTTTGTTTTTACTTAAAATTTTATTGTTTTTTATTTTTATATTAAGGTAAAAAATTTGTGTTTTTACATACCCAAAAGCTGTAAATCAGTAAATCAACCCATCCACCATACTTTCTCCTCATCGTCTCCTACCCTTCTATATCTTGTCAATCTATCATCTATGATTCAAGTCAAGTTTCGTGTATCCATTCTTGGTAAACATAACATAAACAAGTTTTTATACATGATTCACGAATATATGATAACATAACAAAGGGAGTTTTCAATGTGATAAAACTACATAACATCATCCGGTTCTAAGAATATAATGTACAACAACAAACCTAAAACAACATCTCAAACATCAATAAGCGGATAAAATAAACAAAGTTTCACACTTAACAACAGTAAAGTAGCTAACATAACACACAAAAAACGTAACCTATTCACACTTTCTCGAGCATATCTTCTAACAAAACAATGTTAATTTTACATTAACATGGTATTTAACAAATATTTTCATAACATTGGCTAATTATCATACTGATCAAGGAAATATACGCTAACATAATAAAGTTTTCACATCAATAAGCTAACATAGCATAACCCGAGCTAAGAAAATAATTGTTACAAGACAAAACCTAAAACACAAACTTACCTATTGAAATAAAACTGTCAAACATTTAACAAAGTGTTCCACACTTAACACCAGCATCGTAAAGATATCAACAACAAGCGTAGAGATGCGTGGGCGATGTCATCGTACCAGCACAGCAAAACTATGCTACTGAAGAAAATAGTGTATAAGCATCCCTTAAAGGTAATGGGATTCTTTCTTTCAACCATTCAATAAGAGCGTAAACAAGGATATAACACACGAACGAACCATAACGGTTCAAAAGTCTATACAATATGACATGTAAAACTTTGTTTAAACATGAAATCAGATCATATATTTATATTTTCACATCTATGACTTACGATCAATTCGTTTCATGTATGTATCTGTATTTCCTGTTTCACTAGAGTAATCAGATACATTCGAGAATTTGCTCAGACTCCTCCCACTTTTCGAAACAGTTACGCCCAATACCTTTGATTCTTGTTTTGTTAACAACGTTTCTCACACAACAGTAGAGTAACTAACATAACATCCAAAATCGTAACCTATTCATACTTTCTCAAGCATAACTCTTTAACATAACAATGTTAATTTTACATTAATTGGTTAATATTAACAAAAATTATCATAACATTAGCTAATTATCATACTAACAACGAATATAATGCTTAATAAAGTTTTCACATCAGTAAAGTTAACATAGCATAACCAGCTAGGAAAATAGTGTACAACGACAAACCTAACACAGCTTATGCACTAATAAAACTGTTAACATTAACAAAAGTCCCGCACTTAACATAAGTAAGTAACTAACATTGCATACAAAATGTAACCTATTCATCCTTTTTTCCAAGCACAGCTCTAAATATAACGTTAATTTTACATTGACCACAATAATATTTAACAAAATTGTATCATAACCTTGTCCGAATATCATACAGAACAAACGAATATTACGCTAACGTAACACTTTTTTTACAGTAACATAGTAACATTTACAAAAAATTCATCATAACCATAACAATATCATAATCCCAACGAATAATTGCAAACATAACAAAGTTTTATCCAAAACACAACAAAAAATAACAAAGTTCTTAACATACATAACATAAAAACAGTTTCTTGAATAAAATATCATAATAAAGTGTATTAGTTTACTGATTTTAAAGCTTAACAGCAGTAAAGAAACTAACATTGCATACAGAACGTAACATATTCACCCGCTTTTTTCAAACGCTAAGCTGTAACGATATCATAAAGGTATTTTTACCTTAACATAGTAATATTTAACAAACATTATCATAACGTACCTATTTATCATATACAGACCAACGAATATATGGTAACATAACAATGTTTTCACATTAATAAGCTAACATAGCAAACATGAACTAGAAAATAATGTACAATTGAACAAACTTAACACAACTTATGCACTAATAAACAGTTAAACATTAAACATCCCACACTTAACACTAGTAAAGTAACCAACATTGCATACAAAACGTAACCTATTCATGCTTTTTCCAAGCATATCTCTAACATATTAACGTTAATTTTACATTAACACACTAATATTTAACAAAAATTTATAATAACCTTGTCTAATTATCATACAGACCAACGAATAACTGTAAACATAACAAAGCTTTATCCAAACATAACATAAAAATAAGTTCTTTGAAAAAAAATCATAGTAAAGTGTAATTTTTACATACCTTAAAGAGGTAAATCAGTAAATCAGTAAATCAAACCATCAACCCCTCCCCGCTCCTCCCACCATGAACCTTTGATCTATTGATCTATTGATTCATGTCATATGTCGAGTATCATTTCGACTAAACATAACACAAAAAATAAGTTTTTTATATACTAACCATCGAATATATGCTAACGTAGCAAAGTTTTTTACATTAATAAAGCAAACATAACCTGAACTAGGAATATAAGTACTACGGCCTAAACAATCACACCATACGTACGAATAAACTACTAACATTAACAAACTACCGCACTTAACAACAGTAAAGTACCTAACACTTCATACAAAACGTAACCTACTCATACTTTTTCAAACATATCTCTAACATATCAATGTTATTTTACATTAACAATCTTAAATAGATAATCCTAAAAGTTTATTACTATAACACCTGTTCATAATCATCATCACTACCAGCGAATTAATATTTGCCCACGTTAAACAAATTTTTTACAATCACTTCGGATATATTAACAAAATTCATCTAAACGTCATTTCATATAATATACTATCCATATATACAACGAATAATTGCAAACATAACATAAGTTTTAACCAAACACTAATCATAAAATATAACTTCTTTTATTTACTAAACCATATGAATATATGCTTAACCAACAAATATATATAATTTAGCATCAATAAATCATAACATAATCATATCGAATCTATAAGTAAAATAATGTACAAATGCAAAACTAACATACCTCCTCGCGTATGAATAATCAGCTAACATACATGAAATTCCTTATACTTAATATACAATATAGTGATAAAGTAAGACTAACAGGTCATGCTAATACTCGATATGTCACCTAACTATTTCATGTCAATATATCTTACAAACAGTTAGTAAAGCCGTAGCATCTATAACATAATCCCTTAATAAACAAGATGACCTAATCTACCATATAGATACTAACATCTTGAACTATGATATTGACACTATATCTTCGTTAAAAGTGTACATAGTCGTTTACGAGTATATAACATCATTTTAACCTAATGTAATAAACGTAAGACTATAATTATAATTTTTATTAGGCTAACCTAATAACGATATATATTCTATAAAAAACT
>JABUQX010108288.1:0-38125 GCA_015478945.1 Trachelipus rathkii | reverse complement strand
TATATATAATAAATATATATATTATATAATATATATTATATATAATATATTATATAAGTATATATATATATGTATATATATATATATATATATATATATTTATCATTAGTATATATATATATATATAATATATATATAGTATTATATACATATATATATATATTTATATAACTATATATATATACTTATATATATTAATATTTAACTGTATATATATATATATACATTAAAATAGTTATATTATATATATACTAGTATATAATATATTATTATATATTACTTATAATATATATTATATATCTGATAGTACTATATATATATATATATAGTATATGTATATTTCTTTACTTACCCCTATATTATATATATACGATCAATATCATATTCGATCACCCTATATATATTATATATAATTTATATTAACTGATTATAATATATTTATAATATATTATTACTCGACATTTGACGCGACAAGACAATGTAATACTCGTCTTCTTTGGTTTCCAGATGTATATAGAGACGATGAATGTTCCACATATCTAAACATGTTGATATGTACAATGGGCCTCATTAACACTCGGGAAAAAGATTTAGTCATTAAAGCAAGCCTTAAGATCGGAATACGATTAAATCGCCCAGTAGTTTAATAGAAAACTAACAAGCTCAATCTTTAATTCTACAAAACACAGGTTAACACCACAAATCAAGTAATAAATTATATATAATAAAATAATATGAAAATGACTTTTATTAATATAGAAAACGAGCTAGATGCTGGTCGGCAGAGCAAGCTACAATGTCGCCCAGGAAGGTCTATGACTCACGCGGTTTCTATAGACTGATTTTGAGTCAAATTTTTTGAAGATGGCCAGTTACGGAATTTAAATATTTCGTATAAGAGAGAATGATCAGTTAGCATAAAGATTATTGAATGTATTTAATTATTATAATTATGTTTAATAATTAAGTTATTATTATTACTATTCTTGTAATGACCGAAGTCGGACGTCGGATTTATTTAAAAAAAAGAAAAGAAGACTAAAAATTGCATACGTTAGGCACATCCACTGTTGCCCAGCCTCAGAGAATAAGAAATATTTTTTTTGACTTCGAGAAGTTAAAGCAATTTCCACCGAACGCTACTATTAAAAAAGGGAATTCGTATCAGTAAGAAATGGATGATCGGCATGTTAAGCTAGCCTACATTTCCGAAAGAAATCATTCTTTATTATTATTGTATATATAGTTAGATATATATTAATATGATATTAATTTAATAATATTAACTAGTATATATATTACAAACAAAATTATATTTTGCAGATTCTATTTTCATTAAATTTTAAATTCAGAAGAATACCAGAATTTATTGCCTACTCTTATATTATAATCATACTTAAGATAAATGAATATATAAAAACTAAATAATGTTTAATAGATGAGATCATCCAGAATGACTTTTGATCTTTAAGTAAGAGCCCTCCACCAAAATTAGACTCTCTTTTATAATAATAAGAATTATTTATAATAAATTTATAAATACCCTTAAGAGTTATTACAGTTTCTTTCTTCTATATACCCGAGAGAAAGGAACTAAATGTTACAATACTAGCTATTATACAGGACTATTACCTATAGAATATTACCCATAATTACGACGAAATTAATATTTCATGTATACGGCTATATACGTTTTTACCATAATAATTATTTTAAACAGTTACAAATTTTTCTTTTTAAAAATCAGAAGTTTTATTACCTTCATTTACGGAAATTCATATACGATATTCCCCGTATTACACAAGTATGATTGTTACACATTTTGACTCGTCCTTTCCCTCCACGTGGGAGGACTGGAAGTGACGTTATGTGATTGTGGGGTAGAAAAGGCCTTCATTTCCTCTTTTCGCGATAGAAACTCTGCTATTCCTCTCGTAAGTCTAAATTTTTAGTAGAAGCACTATCGATATAGTGCTGCCTTATATGCGTGCTCTATAAATTCCCTATACGTTCATGACCAAACTAAATCTTATTTCACTTCCCCATATAAGACTCCGACCTCCTATTAACATTATTTATTGCTGCCGGAAATTATATATAATGATTATATTTAATTCAATTTTAATAACACAAAATAATTATTAAGATTGAATTTTGCATTATACTCAAAAAACATAATATAAACTACCATTTGCTACTAGTGGATAGAGGACTTCTCAATTTCCTTCCTTTATTCTTTGAGCGCCATCACAAAGCGGTTCAGTACTTTAACAGACAGCAATTGAGCTTTAGTTGTTCTGCATAGATGAGTGTGAATTTGAATATTTTGGGGACTCTGAAGTTATATATGCTTTTGATGCACCCAAATTTCTATAGTAAAACTTTTTGTTTATTTTTTTTAGCTGGACTCTCCATCTTTGGGAGAGTTTTTTTCCTATTAATTTCCCTTCCCCAATTTTCTTCCTCAGCCAGGGATATTGAACACTCCTCATATAATATTGTATTCTTTTCTTGTTTTTTTTTCTTTTAAGTTTTTAACATTTTAGATTTTAACTTTGCTTACGTGCCTTTTGGAGGTCTCAATTGTGGGGAGTTTTCGTTGCTCTACCCATCCCCCATATAATAGCAGGAAAAAGCTTTTACTTATAGTACGGCCTCGTTGGAAGATTTTTTTTTTTTTTATTTTTTTTTTGAAAAAGCGCTTTCTGTTTTTTTTTTTTTTTTGTGTTTTTTTTTTGGAAAAGCACCGGTAACGCTTCCCTGTATGTAACGACTTTTTTATGCTTACTTTTTTAAAAAAGAGGATAATTAGTTGCAAATTTATCGCTTACAGTTTTTTAGCATTATCAATAATATTGAACCTCAGACTTACTTACTTTTAATAACTCTATAAAATAAATATCTTCACTTTGAGTAATTAAGTATTTCCACTTCTTCACCGCGTTTATTATTTATTCATATATAATTATCTTTTATTAGTTTACAGACCGACCTATTCTAAGAACAGGTTTGAGTAATATATATATTTTATTATAAGTTCTGCTGAATTACTGGGGGCTATACAATGTTAGCACGATAGATAATATTCATAAATCAATTACATAACACCTAAGAATTAAACTCACTCATAGCTCGGGTACAATATTAAAATAAATGGAAGGTAAACCCAACTATGCAATGTGTCTTTATTAAAATTTTGTTTTATTATATTGTTTTTGCACGCATGATAATCGATTTAATTCTTTTATTGCTTAATAATTATCTTGAGGAGTGGCAGCCACAGACCCTAAAAAATATATTTCTGACTGTGGAATACTTAAATCCCCATTAATTAATATAACGATTTCATTTATAGAACAGTTGTGCCGTAACGGTGGGGCAATGTATATAAATGATAAGGCATGTTCCTTATCTACAATCTTTAATTATTGGCGTTTTCATTTCTATAATTTTTATTATACTGTTTATTCACACTGGCGAATCAACTTAAGTATAGCGCTTATCCAATTGACACTTAAAAGTTCAATTAGATTATACGTAAGAATCATTAATTTAAATTACATTCTAACACCTATATATAAATAATATAGTACAAAAATAAAAAATTTTTGTCGCGTCACCTATGTAGTGGGGCCGTGAGATGCCCGGTAGACACTTTTTAGTATAGTATAATACAGGCTTCTAGATGTCGTGTTATAGCTCCTCAACTAACTCGCTCTTCCCTCCGATATCCTAATTTTTTGCCTCTAGTTAGGATAAGATCTATCCTAGGCTTTTCAATTTTAAAATATATAACATTACGAAAAAGGATATAAACATTATGTATGTGTGATTAGATTATAAGCAGTAAGATAAATTTTTCACTCACGTACATACTAATACACATACGATTGAGCTCTTGTTTCTCCTCGTACATAGATAATAATAGCCTTTGCCTCCCAAGAGTTCTAGCTTAGTAATTACAATAAAGATTATAATAGCATTATTTTTTAGCCTATAGGCAAGCGTATATTATATATTATATATATAATAGTATTCCATATGCTGTCTGTGCACACAAACCTATAATAATCGTCTAAATCAAACAACAATTACATCAATAACTCGAACTCCTTCCAATAATGTGCTTTGAATTTCCCTTTATCTCGAGATCGTTGCTTTCTCTTCTAAGAAGTTTCAAAATTAATTAGTTTTTCTTATGAACACAGTTTTCTCACCCTTCTCCATCTTTGCTGCTATATAAGAACGTTTTCCATCCTTGCTAATAGTAGCATGCTTTTACGTACGGTATAATAATCAAGTATGAAGAGCAGTTTTCACTCACTCAGCTCTTCTTGGTGAGTGAAATCTAAAGCTTCATTTTTGTTACCTCTCTCTCTCTCTCTCTCTCCTCTCTCTCTCTCTCTCTCTCTCTCTTTCTCCCTCATTATTTACTCTTCTTCTCTCTCATCTTCTGTGCGTCTCTCTCTCTCTCCCTCTCTTCCATATATATATATACAATCTCTCATTTCCTCTCTCGTCTCTCTCTCTCTCTTCCTACTCTACTACTGCTTCATGTCTCATCTCAATATCTCTCATACACCTCTCGACTCTCTCTGCTCTTCAGTATTTACAAAACTGAGGACACGCTTTTCTGAATTCTCTGATTCTAATTTTGAGAAAAGCTCGTGAGAGTGGTCTTTCCACACAGTCTCATCTTTTCTCTGTCAAATCTCTGACTCCAGACCTCACCGCTATGCTCAATTTCATGTGCTTTCTTGTAAATTTCTGAAATCATGATCCATTCATTAATGTCATGATTTTAACAACTTTCTAATTAGACTTGCACACTTTTCAAAGTTGCAATTGTTGGGGTATATATGTCCGTATTGATTCTCGGCTATTGGAGTTATGTTCACTAATTGGTGAATTTTGCTATGACCTTCTCGCCTTTGTAACCTGTGTGAATTATTTGTATAATATTATTGCAAAATTCATCTGAATAGTTTATATATTATATTCTATTATAATAGCTTTTTATAATTATTGCTGATATATTATTCGATCTTATTTTTTCTTAATATATATATATAATCTCTAGTAAAGCTATTGATATTTATTCTTTTATACAAAAATATAAAAATAAATATTTTTGTTATTTTTTATAAACGCTATATACGTATATAGAAAATTATATAAAATATTAATATATATAATTATGAGCCCGAAATCCATCGGAACTACATATCGCTCGCTTACCATCCGTATCTACCTAACCTTAAAGAAAAAATCGACACAACGGCTCTTAACTCTGAGACTAGCCCAACATAGTCCACTTCTATATATTACATTAACTCCAGTTGATATAATAATAAACAACTTCGTGTTATTTCTAGCACAGAAATAATGTTCAGCCATCGCATTGTTTATGGATTTCTCCCTTTCTATTACTGTACAAAAGCGGTAAAGATCATTTTGCTTTCTATAGGTGCTAGTTTATGAAGTTTTTTGCATCATATATCTAAAAAATAATGCACGTTCCCTCCAAGAAGCTAGATTAATTAATCAACCCTTTATGCTATGGTATAAATGCCCATTTCATTACTATAACAAAATTCGTCACAATGTCCCACCTCACCCAAGTTTAATATAATTCCTTTGCTTTATTTACCTAGAGAAAAAAATGAATTTTCAGTAAATCCATTCGTTATTCTACTCTCTAAATAAAACTTCTTTTTCATTGATGAAGAACACTTTATTGAAATGTTTAATATATTTTATAAATGAATTTTCAAAACCAACTTCAGTACGCTGGATACTTTTCTTTCCTGGTCATTGGAAAGTTATGACTATACCGTTTTAACACCATAATGTAATAAATTTTTTATATTTATCTTATGAATGCATAAGGTATTTCTTCCTTTATTTCTAAGAGGTCTTTCTATCCTAGTTATCACATCTTCCCATATATGTAGAGTAGGTGATGAGGAATAACGTTTATCCGCACTGATTTCAATATTGTATTCATTAAGTCTTCTAAAAATGGATTAGTAGAGGAAGTTCTTCTTTTATAGCTGAAAATTGAGATCTCTGTGATGAATCTCAAAGTTTACATGTTTAGTTGAAAAGTTGAAAATGTAAATGAAGTTTGGAATGCATCTTTTCGTCATAAAAAAAACACTAAAGCTGATAAAGATTATCATATTTATTTATCAATGTATTATAGGAGCATGCCCATGTTTTTACTTGGGTACTCTGCCAATCCCCACTTTTCCTACTAGATGAAAATTGGTGTTTTAAGGAGGAACGTTGTGTTTTTCTGAAATCTTCTACGATTTCTCTAATTATTAGATGATAAAAATTTTCAATTAAAAAATAATGTTTTACCTTCAGATTTGATAAAAAATATATTTTCTAGAAAGAACGGTCTTCCCAAGGGTTTGTATCTTATTTTTTATATTTAATATCTGCATTTAATTAATGTTGAATTTTAAAAAGTTTATTTTTAAAAGACTTTAAATTATATATTGTTTTTCATATCTTATTCGTGGTAGCTATGTGTACTTTTGTTTTCCGTAGAAAAAAAATACTGCTCTTCAGCTGAAGATGTACGCATAGAGAGCAAAATGTGATTTCTCCTGAGATAATCTTCCACCTTTCGTCCATTGGGTTCGAGACATAAATTAAGTTCCTAATCTTTATCATGTACAACCGTCTCGCCTATCTTGCCCATATCTTTAATCTAAAAGCACACTGTCGCCGTTCCCTGAATATGTCGCACCATTACACTCTCACAACTTGGAGTGCAGACACAAGAACTCTTCTTGAACTCTTCACCACATACGTTCTTTCCTTATTAGACTATGGGACTGTTATAAATGGACAAAGCTGCAAATCTTCATTTGGTCGTCTTTACCGCATTCCAAATTATGGTCTACTTATAAGAATTAGGGGTTTTCGGCCACTGCCGAAGGTATAGGTGGAGATTCGTATAATTCCCCAATCTCTATGGTTACACCGACGTATGTGTTCATTATACCTCTGCTTTAAGATCCCTACACCTTCCGCTATGGCACCTGTTATCAACATACCGGCTCTTCGCCCTGCTTACTGGCCTTTGCATCAGATGCGAATTTGTATTTAAATAACTCCACATTCCTATAAAAGCAGTTCTTCCTCACACACATGGAAACTACTGTGAGTTACGATTGTACCCACCACCACAGGTGTACCTGTCGTTCTTGACGTTATTAAAGTCCAGCAATTATCTATTCTTGCTCAAAACGCATTTCTTATCATACCATGAATTACATGCAGGATTGGTTTTTTTATACACTGACTGACCTAATAAAAAGAAGGGGTAGGAACACTGAATGTGTTTTCAGACCATACCTGATCACATACTTTTCAACATTGCTCATCAATATTTACAACAGTGTTAGTAGTTCTGGTTATTTTCGAAACCATGACCCTCAGTAATGGTGATATTTATAATTTCCTTAGACTTCAAAAGTGAACTGCTGACACTCCATAACAGATAACTTGAACCACTCTCGTCTCTATAATCTAAAAATTCCTCTTTCGGCTTCATACACGTAAGAAGGTCGTTCACTTTTATGGGGATTGCTCCATATCGATATTTTGTGAAATGAAAGCTTCGACAAAGTAGGTAATCAGGCTGTAGTCTCTGAGGTAATCAGTAGTTCCTAACTTCCTCTAGATATAGAGAGATGATGAATTTCACTTACCGACTACTATCTTCTCGTTTGATAGGGATTAAATACTTGCTGGCCGGACTACTAGAGGCAGGACACTCACGGTGGTAATTTTCTTGCCTCCTCAGGCATCACAGGGAGATGACCTAACAAATCTTTTAAATGGCCAAGCCAACTTAACACACAGCAACCACGTCGACGGAGGACTCTTGGACGGCCTTCGTCTGAAGGTTTTTTCCGTTCCCAATTTAACTTTTCTGTCCATCATATCCTAGTAGGATATTGATGACCTCCAGATAAAGCGTCTTCCCTGGTCTATGTAATACAACCTACCTCTGGAACCGGTCTGTAGCACTCTTTCGGAATCTACATTAATCGAAGCCCTCTATTTTACCTTATCTTACTGATATTTGCATCTGAATTTAGATCATAAATACTTCCTTAGATGGTCGCTGTATAGATGTTGTCTTATCTGCCGTGTGATGTGCTCCTCCAGCCCATTTCGCCGTCTTTCTACTTAAGGCATGTAATGAACTCGCCATGTACTCAGTCATACTCAAAAAAAACTGGTCTTGGCTAATAAGGTGGTAATAGTTATTTCGCATTATGCAACAAGCCGAGTTTGCCCTTACTGTAAATACTCTTTTGAGTATACCCATTAATCTAATGACCATTCCTCTACTCTGGTTGGATATCAAAATTTGCAATATTTCATAATTTAATATATATAAATATATATATATATATATATATAATTATAAATATATTATATAGATATATATATATATTTATTATATATATATTATTTTTTTATAAGATATAATATATATCTATATATAATATTTAATAATATATTTTTTATTAATATTATATTATATATATATATATTATATAATTATATATATAATAATAAATATATATATATATAATATAAGTATTAATATTAATTAGATATTTATAATATATATATATAATATAATAATATATAATATATTTATATTATATAATAGTATATATATAAGTATATATATATATATTTATATATATATAGATATATATATATATATTATATATTTATCTATAAAATTTTAATTATATATTTTCAGACATATCCCAGAACTACCCATAACTATGACCCAGAATTGAATTTGTGATATCAGAGATCTAGTATTATGAAAGGAAGTGACAGAACCATGAAAAGTGCTGGTTCTCTCAGAGATTCAAACGAATTAAGGCTCTCCATTGCATAGAATCTTATATTATATATTATTATTAATTAATTATATATTTATTTGATTATTATTATTATTATTTATTATATTTATTATATAATTATTTATATAATTATTATATTATTATTATTTAATTCATTATTATGGCCAATTTATTTAATATTTTTTTTTTGGACAACGAGACAAAACAATTTTATTTTATAGATTTTGAAATATAACATCCCAAAACAAGAATATGATAAAGTTTTGAATATAATAATAATAATATTAATAATAATAATAATAATAATACAAATAACATACAAAAACAAGACGATAATTTATAATAAAATAAATTTCCAATAGTTAATATATAAAATATTTAAATAATAATAATAATAATAATAATAAAATGAATATGATGATATAATAGATAATGAATGGTTTGATCAATTTGATAAATAAGTATATTAAATACTAATTGATAGAATAATAATAATAAAAATAATAATATAATAATAATAATAGTAATAATAATTATGAATATAATAATAATAAATAATAAGAATAATAAATGAAGAGTAATGAAGAATTATGCAGAATGAAGAAGACCTGTTATTTCGATCAAATGATCTTCTGAGAAAACCAGCAGACTTTCATGGGTTCTTGTCTTCCTTTCATATAAACTAGATCTCTGTATACAAATTCAAATTCTGGGTCATAGTTTTGGGTGTTCTGGAATAATGTCTGAAAATATATATATATTATATTATCTTATTATATTCTTTAAAGGAATATCTATAAACAGATTTAATCATCGTTTTATAGTAGTTGAAATTATATATATATAATATATATATATTTATAATAGTATATATATATATATATATTATATATATATATTATATATATATATAATAAAGTTATAAATATTATATATATATATATTTATATTATCATTAATTATATTTATATCTGATTATAATATTATAATACTATTATATCATATATAATTATATATATATATATTATACTATAGAAATATTAATATTATGATATATAATATATATGATTATTATATATAATATATAATAATATATATTAGTAACCTAATAATATATAATTGTACATATATATTAAATATTAAAATATTGCAAAAATTTTGATTAAAAGTATATATTTTCTTAGTATATGAGGGATATACTCAAAAGTAATGATTTACAGTAAGTGGCAAACTCGGCTGTGCATATGGCGAAAAATACCCACCTAGCAAGCAGTTTTATTTGAAGTTAAGCTTGTACAGGCAGTCATCACATGCTCAGTGTAGAAAGCGGCTGATAAGTGGCTTGGGTTCCAACACCGCAGACAACATCTATACAGCGAAAAGGTGAAGCATTATATCTTTAAAATAAGTCTAGATTGCCAATTCACTAGAAAGGTAATAAGCAGGGCTTCGAATTAATGTAGATTCCGACAAGATGTGCTAAAGACGGTTTCCGTAGGGTATGTTACATAGACCAGGGAAGAACCTTGAACCTTTAGCTGTAAGGTACATCATATACCTACTATGGATCATGATGGACAGATAAAAGTTAAATTGGGTACGAGATAAAAAACCTAATCAGACGAAGTCCGTCCCAAAGATCACTCCGCTAGACAAGTAGTTAGCTGTGTGTTAATATAGTTTGCTTGGCCATTTAAAGATTTTTGTTAATTACGTATTATCTCACATGTTTGAATGCTTGGATATGTCAACACAGTTAAATACCACGGTGAAGATGTCACTGCCTTCATTTAAGTATACTCGGCTCAGCAAGTAATTTATATCCCTTATCAACGGAGCAAAGTTAGTAGGGTCGGTAAGGTAAAAATATTCTATCAGTCCTCTATATACAATTAATAAGAAGTGAAATGTTAAGGAACTATGATTACCTCCTAGAGAACTACAACAGCAATTGCATTACCACTATGTCTCGAAGCTTTTTCATTTTCACAAAAATATCAAATTTGATTGTAAACCCCCCTGCGGTTGAACGTCTTCTAACAATGTGTATGAAGTGCCGAAAGATTAAAGATGGTACATTTTATAGAAGTATATAGAGTCGAGAGTGGTTCAGAATATGTATACTGGAGTTCAGCAGATTTGCGTAAAATTTTTAGACATTTAAATGAGTTGTAGGATGATTAAATATAAATTAATATAACCTTAAATTACTAGGGTACAATGTTTATTCGGTGAAAATAAACCAGAAACTTACTAACCCGATCCTAACGTTTTGGAGCATAAAAAACAATCTTGATGAAGAGTTCTTCAATACCAAACACTGAAAAGAATTAATTGTAGTATTAAAAGAGAAAAATTATTTTAATTCTTCGGTGTCAGAATTAATAATAATAATTAATGGAGACTACTCTTTCTTTTTGATTAGAGATCAGTCTCAGTGATATAAAAATATAAACCAATTCTACCTAGTGGTGTAGGGGATGGATTAGAAATGTCGTTTAAGTGAGCAAGAAAATTAAAAGTAATAAGTTGCATTGGATCAATTAAAAAATAACAGTTTCAATGAATCGACAGGTACACCTATTTTATATGTGGGTGAGGATTACAATTCGATTAATATCTTCAAATCATAGAATTAGTTTCCATGTGTTTGTGAGAGTGGATAAGATAAACATGTCTATTTTATAGGAAAATAGTATTGAGAAGTTATTATAATAATACAATTGTCGCAATACTTAGATACATAAAAGGTCCAAGTAAGAAGAGCGAATGACTGGCAATAGATTATTGAATAAACATTGCCGAATATACGCGAGTTTAGGTTGATTCAGGAGAGATAATGTTCATACAAATGAAAAATATAGAAATGGATATATAATTATATGAAAACACATATCGTCGAGAGTTCTCCGGTAACCATTAAGAAAATTTGTGGGAGATAATTATTTACGATAAAGCTTTGCCACCGATTTAAAACTCCATATCATGGACTAAGTGAAACTCCAGAAATAACTCACCCTTAATTTAATTTATAAATATGACCAAATATGTAATGCGGTATAAAGAAATCGACCAATGGAAAGTATTTTGAACTAATAATAAGCTCAGATGATCCATAATATAATATATATAACATAGTCCCATAGTGATCTAAAAGGAAAAACGTAGTGGTTAATGGTTAATGATAGTGAATAAAGTCACTCACATTTCTAGTGTTGTGTTACTAGCACTCGTCAAATGTTGTTGAAGTGTAATTGGAATTCAGACGTATATTCATGAGGGAACGGCGACACAATGATAGTGCTTTAGCTTAAAAGTATACTGTAGGGCTCAAGAATATAGGCTCATGAGACGTTGTATGAAATAGTTCAAGGATAGTAGATAAAATACTTTATTTTAAGTAGTCTAACTCGAATCGCTCACACAATATGAGACGAATAAGAGATAGGAAATAATTATTTCTAGAGATGAGATAATACAATCCAATTATGTCTCTCTATGTCAAAATCTACTTACTATTCATGTTAGAATAATAAGAGCTAAGTAGTATTTTTTTCTACTCAGTGGAAAAAAACGATAAAGAACACAATATTGCTTAACCACGCAATATAGATTATAAAATACAAATTATAACAAATTTTACGAAGTAGTCTTTTTTAATAAAAATGTAAATAACTCTAAGTGAAATGAAAAAAAAAGGAAAAAAGCAATAATTCTTAATTCAATAATTATTAAAAAATTATAAATACCATCAAACCCGTTATGTAGGTAAAATACCAATTTCTTCTAAGTATAAAGATTATATTTATGTATTTTTATCAAAATAAATCATTAAAAATATAAACATTTAGTTTTTAAATTTTGAAAAATTATTTATTATCATCTAATAAGATAGACCATACTCAATTTATCAAAGATATTATCTAGTAAAAAACATCAGATATCTATTTCCTAAATTTCAACATACCAAAATTTCATTAGAGATAATAGAAATAAAAGTAGAGTATTGCCAGATATATAATACACAGTGTCAAAACTGAAAAACATGTATTATACATGATATAAATATAATAAATGAAATTTATATTTTGCATATTTTAGTAGTTTTTAATTATTAGTAACTGAAATATAAAACACCACTTTCAAACTGGTTTCATCAAATTTTACAGATCATATTTTCAATGTTAATTACATAATTGATAATATAACTATTATGTAAGAATTCATCATACAAGATAATAAGATTCACTAATTTTCAGTGCTTAAATAAAAAGAACTTCCATAACTAATAACTTAATCCATTTATATAAGATAGAATAATACTCTTAAGGGAAATAATACAAATATATTAGTGAAATCTCTCATGCGATAAATCGTATAATATATCACTTTCATCTAACTCATTATATTTTTATACATAATCTTACAATATATGAAAAGATTATTGATTGTATAACTAGAGATTAGAAAGACTCAACTATAATAAAGGAGATAAAATAATTCTTTCATTTATTAAAGTATTTTAAAATTATAATATAAAAAAATAATTTTTTAATTAGTAATTAGTTTATGAGTATGATTTAAATACGGAAGTTTATAAGTCATAATACTAATCCAGTATACACATGGAAAGAAAACGTATACCATGACGATTTAAGAATGGTAGGTGTGTGTGGTAGATAAAATTCATGTTCAGGTATAAATAAATAGTCATAGATAACATTCAATAAAGGCCATCATAGATGTTGATAAAAAGTAAGGTTTTTTACGTTGTAGAGAGGTAGGGGGGTAAGAACTCGAATATTGGAGTCTCTTACTGAAATTATATGCAGGGCGGGCGCTCGGGTATATAAGAATACGCAAAACGGACTGCTTAGAGTTAATACAGTTGGGTGTAGTGTGAGACATGTGTTGTCTGGAACTTAATGGGCTCTGTTGTAAAACTGTAAGAGAAACGAGAGTAACTGAAAAGGGCCGGTGGATACCATTAGCAGGAAAGGGGTGAGGAGGAATCGTGAGCTGCGGTGAGGAACAGTGGGCATTAATCTGAATTAATATTAAGGAATGGAGGACTCTCAAAAATAACGTGTTGCAGGCTAAATACTGAGAGTGCACATTTGACGTGGCTAAGCAAACATGACATTGCTCCTGGACTGTGTGGGGTGAGCGTTAAATGATAAAGGGAGACATTAATACAAGGCCGAGTGGCGGGAACAATAGTGTGGGTCGTGAGACTATATAGTCACACAAAAGGTGTGTGGATGAGGGAAACAACGGAGTGGAATGGACCGTTGAAAAGAGTAGGGAGAAAAAGTGGAGCGAGGGTGGTGCTGAGGGTTCCAGAAGGTGTGAAGAGCCGGGTGTGGTCGGAGAATGCCCCTCTCCGCTTTAATATTAATAGGATAAGTAAGAAGTTTCTCGTGAGTATTTCTACCGATGGGAAGGGGCGAGAACCTGCAAATGGGGTAAGGGAGGATTCCTAGAACATTGTTTGCTGTCCTAGGGATTGGACTCGTGGAGTCACGCCGGCGCTGGTAAGTTTCTCGGACATAAGTGCCCTTATATGAGGATGCCTCCCGAGATTACTCGTTAAGGTTGGAATTCGCTTGTCGTAAAGGTAAGGGCTGTCACTATGGTAGATGATTATACTATTTTAAGATAGGGAGGTATCGGAGAGATATGATTGTTTTATTCGTTTTAGGGTTCTGTGCATTAATTATGATGTGCTAAAATAGTATCATATATTGTCTTCATCTATTTTTGTTGTAATATTTCAAGATTTGACTACATATATATATACTTGATTATTTTGAAAATGGTTAATAATAGTAGAGGTGAGAGAATGTGTAGAAATGATTAATCTTAGATTAGATGATCTGATATGAGGTTTTGAGTATATTTATAGCAGATGAATATAAGGATAATATGATATATTGGTTGTTGTGTATATTAGATAAAATGTCACAGGGTGTGGGACAAAGCGCGGGTTGTGTGGTTACTACTGGTAGTTACAGGGAGCGCGCCCCTGAGATGGCATAATTACAAGGACCACCAGATATAATTAGTTGTTTTGTTGTTGCGATAACGATGGGAGATCAGAAAGGCAGGTCTGATAGCACCGAAATGTTTTGTAATTACACTAAGGACCAGACCACTCTCCTGCCGACATACTTACATGTGAACTTTTGAGACAAATGATTGGGGCAAAGAGGGTTCAATAATGAATGAGGTTTTATATTACAAAGAACAGAGGTAATACTGAGGTAAGAGAGGTGTTTTGGCTAAGTGATCATGTAAATACAACAATTGAATGAATGTTGTTTGTGTGATACAGAGGTAGTAGTGTGCCTGTGATGAGAGATCGTTCTAGGAAGGCAGAATGACAATAGTATGATTGGAGACGTGCATAGGATGTTAATATTAAAAATGACCACGCTCCACGGTCGCGCTTTATAGTTTGAGTCACTAATAATTTTTATTTAGTAGATTGGCATGAATGCGCAAGAAAAAGAACAAGCTACATCAAAATAAAAAGACAGACAGGAGATAACACCTAATAAAACTTGGAGATCGATAACCAATTGAGATATTATATTATATCTTTTGCTGGCATTGAATTATAGTGTTGAAATAGAGGTTTTTTGATTTGTGTATTACAGGAATTTGGATTTTGTTGTAGATATTTAGGGAGAGTGTCGTTATTGCTCTACCCATGTATATGATAATGTTTTTTAGGAGATTGCAATTAATGTTACTTTGTGAGACGAGGATGGATAGAGATGTGAGAGAGATGTGTAGAGAGAGAGAGAGGAGAGATGAGAGACGATGGAGAGAGAGAGAGAGAAGAGAGAGAGAGAGAGAGAGAGAGAGAGAGAGAGAGAGAGAGAGAGAGAGAGAGAGAGAGAGAGAGAGAGAGAGAGAGAGAGAGAGAGATAAAAAAAAAAAATGAAGCTTTAGATTTCACTCCACCAAGAAGAGCTGAGTGAGTGAAACTGCTCTATATGTTTATACCGTACGTAAAGCATGCTCTATGCAAGGATGGAAAACGTTCTTATATAGAGCAAAGAACTGGAGAAGGGTGAGAAAACTGTGGTTCCTAAGAAAAACTAATTATTTTGAAACTTCTTTAGAAAGAGAAGCAACGATCTCGAGAAAAGGGAATTCAAAGAACATTATGGAAGGAGTCGTGTTTGATTTAAGTGTTTTGATAGAAGATATTATAGTTGTGTGCAAGACTGCATTGAATACTTTATATATATATATATATATATGTACAGGACTACCGTACTATAAAATAATTATTTTTTTAGAATCTGTTATCTATATTACTAAGCTTAGAATCATCTGGACGGCAAATAGTGGCTATATAATTTATGAGAGGAGCAAGCTCCAATCGTTGTGTATTTAGTATGTACGGTATAATATTTTCTTACATCTTATAAAATCACCCACAATTACTATTGCTTTATGTCCTTTTTGTATGTTATTTTAAAAATTACAATCTAGCACACGATAGATACGTCCTCTCTCCATATCACGTACCAAAATCTGCATCGTATCGGAGGGAGACGCGTGGCTAGTAGCCCCGACATCAGAAGCGTTACCCAAAGTGTCCCCGCCATCTGCCCAGGGCGCACACACATTTATTCTTTTTGTAAATAATAATTTAAATTTGTGTCGTAGCGAATGTATGATGATTAATAGTTCTTAATAATAAGTCTTTTAAGGGTCAATTATACCTAATGATATCGCCAGTATACAAAAGATAAGAAATAAGTATTAAAGTACGGTCTGTGATGAGATCACTCGACTATAGAGACATCTTCCCGTCTATATATATTATTTTGCCGACCACCTGGCAACCCGTCTCTACTATCTCAATAGGACCAGTGATTAGTCATCATGGGAATTTAAGTATTCACCACAAATGTATATTTACAGTGGCTCACTGTAGCACTTTTGATATTCATTATAAACTATAACAGTAAAAGATCAGATTCTATCGAATTTCCTGAGTGCAGATACAAACAATATTATAAAACAGATAATTTTCAATTTAAGGATAAAATGATCTGTGCTACATCGGTTGTTTCGGCTAGATAACCTCTCAAATCTTACTATAAATAAATTTTGTGACCTCGATTGGCTGAAACCCGTTATATTATAATTCGTAGTAGATAATTGGCAATTATATGACCTCAGTTATCTCGTGCTACATGGTATCCCCAGTATCAGTGACTTAGACCAGCAAAATCACCAACGTACTGATTAGAAAAAGGCGTCTCACATAATAATAATAAAGGGTAATTATACCGATATTGAATGAGGATAATATAAGCCGCGGTGGAAAGTGAGACAATAGTATAATATTGACCAAGAAGTGAATCTTGAAGATTTACGTTCGGTGTTTTATTATTAGACTCTATTAAAAAGAGGTAGTAAGGTCTCTTGAGTTTCAATATGATACATACTCTCACAATAACCCTAACAGCGATAGACTGAAAACCCAATATCCTTTTAAGAGAGAGAGGGAACGCCATATCCCAAGAAAATACAATTATGTCCGGGGTAGTAAATATTAGTTTTTTTGTTGCTTTTTTGTTGCAACAGCAGCGAAAGATAAATTCATAATATATAACAAAAAAAAAAACAATAAAATAGTTCACACAATCAAAACATTGCTGCATTTTCCCACGTGACTGTAGGGTCAAAACGCACCTATATTATTTTACTCAGTGATCCACTGCAGCCTTTTATTATTTTCGAACTGCAGCCAATAAACCTCTACGACACTCAGAAATTATTAAATATTAACATATCTATGATCAGGAAATTAAATTTTCAATATTCAACATGTTACTCCTTCCAACTGATGTTAAAGCGCGATACCAGAAGCTTGTATCAACCTTTGCAACTCATTATAGTTATTTTTAATTCGTGGCGGTTTCAGAGGGAGTTAGAGATATACGAAAACTTCCACACAATTAGAGAACCTTCTCAACAAGCCAGTGCGAAGGCAAAAAATGCAGTCTCATGAATAGAATCTGGTGTCGTAATAGGAACAAAGATAAAAAATATGTATTAAGAGACAAATTAATGTTAGGCGGGAAGGTTTTCAATGTATATTCTGAGCTGCTTTAGTTTGAGTGAATCCATTTTGTCGCTTTTGTCAGGGGAAGGAAAATAAGAAAGTAATTATATAGCTCTCTACCCAAATTCTATACTCTCTCTGTAACCAGTCCACGTAATACATGGGGCATAAACTCAAACAAGTTGTATGTGAAGTCTTTGGACGAAGAATATAATGGTAGAAGGCTACATTAGATCAATGAATCACCAAATAGACCTCTATAAATATCAATTAATGCACTATAGCAGATATAAATACGACATACAGCCTTCGGTAGAGTTGTCTAGTCTAGTTATAATAGAATACTGAACTGCGTGTGTAGATGATGCGTCAAATCTATGGATTGGAAAATGGAGATGAAATTAGGAATTATCTCTCTTTCCTGGCTGTCTAGTGTAGATTTTTATTTGATTTTAGTTAAGTGTGCTCATATGATTTGCACAATCCTATAACATTAAATATTTGTATGTATATATTTAAAATTGTATGTGTAATAAAAAATTATTATATCTAAGAGTACTCTCCGCTCGAGACTCACATCAATCATAGATGATATTATAAGTATTAAAGTTGGAATAGTTGAGCTTTATTGTGGGATGAACATAGGAAAAATTTTACTTAGAGAATCGCATGTGCTATAATGGAAGCACATTTTCTATGTGTTTCCAATAAAAATAATTGCTCCGAGACATATGCAGTGGTATTAGCGCAAAGATGGAAGTGAGTGGCTGGTTATCCCCAACATTCATCACTCAGTCCCACGCTGAGACGGAAACAGGAGGTAAATGTGGTAACAACTTATTTTGATAATACGGGGGATCGTAAGATTTTCCGTAAATGAAGGTAATAAAAAAAATTCTGTTTGTTAAGAAAAATTTGTAACTGTTTTAAAATAAGATTATTTGGTAAAATACTTTACAGGTCTCTAATATATTTGTGTAAGAATGGCATTTCAGAGAATAAGTTCCTCGTTGAATGAAATATAATCTCCGTGTCTTCAGAGATGAAAAAAAAAGCATGTTAGAAGATTTAAGGGTATTAAAATTTATATTTGATAAAGGTCTATTTGTGGTCTTTTTAGACCACAAGTCACTGTGAGATTCTCCATTTAAAAAATATTGTTATTTATTTATTAAGTATTGATAAATTAGACCTAAATTTCGGTTCTTCTGATTAAAAAATTTAATGAAACTATTAGAAGTAGTAATGCTTTCGATTTATTTTTATGTGTATTAGTGATTCTATCTGCTTAAAAGTATTTTTATAATGAATTACGGGGCGTTAATTACTTTTAATTTTTCGAACTTAAAATTCTTATCCCATTTTAAAATCTATATGAAGGAAAGTGTGATGTAGCTTTGTTACTGTGTAACATGTGTAACTTAATCTATTTTTGCAAGACACTTTTTTCTGGGTAAAGGGTTTTTCCCCTTCGGGGCCTCCCCCCCGGGGTCTTTATTTTTTCCTTCCCCCACGACGTCTTGGGTCGTGCGGTGCAGGCATATATGCGTTTAAAAAAAAAAATAATAAAAAAAAGTAAAATACAAAAAAAAAGACATATATATCAGAAAATGAAATAAATTTGTCAATTTACAACCGACTTTAAGATTTTAAAAAAAATGTATTATTTTATATTGAAGGCTTGGTATTCTTGATCAACCGGAAATCACCATATGTTCATTTAGTGTACTAAAAATAATCTATTATAATCTTTATGTAATTTACTAAAGCTAAACTCTTGGAGCAAAGCTATTATATTAGAGAGGTGAGATAACATAAGAGCTCCAATCGTTAGTGTATTAGTATGTACGGTTAAAATTTCTTAATCATCAAAGCACACAGATGCTGACAGTATGTTTAATTCCTTTTGTATGTTATTAAAATTGAAACAGCTGCAATAGAAGCGTCTCTTCTCCTCCGGCAAAAATATTCTAAGTTTTAACACTGATGCTTGCACGCATCCAGCTATTCCTATCAGCTCAATGACCAGTAGCTCTCTGTTACTCTCATATTGTTGCCTCGTGGCATTCGCCCGGGTAGCACAAATTTATTTTTTTTGAAAATATAAATTAAAGGTAGATTTGGTTTCTCCATATAATAAGATCTTTTAAGTGTCAATTGATACGCTAAGTTGATTAAAGAGCTGAATAAAAAGATAAAAATTATAAAGAACGGTGATGAAGATCGAGTAAGGAACATGGCATTAATTATTTGCCCCACCTTGCAAACTGTTTCTCAAAAATTTTGTTATAAATGTAATATTAATATGGGGATTTAAGTATTGCACGAATAAATATTTAACGGCATTCTTGTAGGCCCACTCCTATTTATACCAAATAAAATTTACCTATCTATGTATTCTGTTGTGGCAAACAACAATATTAAAAGAATGTTAATAATAAGGAAAATAACATCAACTATTCTTACTTAATCAATTGGCTTTTATACACCTCTTCATCTTGATTTTAATATTGTACCCCAGAGGTTATGAGGGTATGATGATTTAATCGAGTGTAATTGTATAGTTAATGACTCTTCATATCCTGATTTCTCGTATTTCCTTATATATATTCGAACACAATATGCAATAATAGAACTACTCATTTAAATACACTCAACAATAACTTTATATAAGGACAATATTATATAATTATATAATATATGTGTGATAATATATTATAGATGAATAGTATGTAGAAGTATTGATAATTATATTGTGTGAACATAAATTAAACCAGAAGGATTTACATATGATATATCTTAAGAAATAATATCTATATATAAAGTGATATAAGAATGTACTTACGTTTATTAAATTATATTTATAAAATAAATATATGTATAGTAGTGAAAATACAAGTAATTTATAATATTTATAATTGTATATAAATATATATAGAAGGGTATATCATATTATTATCATATATGATTCAAATTTTCAAAAGATGTAAAAAACTTTCGGAATGTTAATATAGAGTCCGATAATTTAGCTGTAGTAAAAGACGAATTTTTTTCACTAATCCAACTGTACTAGAAACTTGTTTAAAAAGAGTGGTGAAAAATGATTCAGAGAATAGAAATACTTCTAGAATGTAAGAGAAAACCGATTAAAGTTTAGAATTGAATTGTTTAAAAGAGGATGCTTTTATAGATAAAACAACAGCTTCACACGAGAAGATAAAGTAAGCCTGATGTTACGGATATATTATTTTTCTTTCGATTATCGTATTTATTAAGATATAATTTATATTATATATTCTACTCTATACCCAAGATATTGAACGACCGCTCTAACATCGTCTGCACACGTAAGTATAATGGACTTTGTTTCGGTTTTGGAAATACTAGTTAAGGTTATGATTAAGATTTGTTAAGTATATATATTTCTTGTTCATACTAAATATCAAAAATGTAATATCTACCGGACCCTCTCGTAATTTTTCTATTTTATTTTTTCAATGTTTGTTAATCTTAAAAAAATAATAGGTACTTATTATAAAGTTTCGTATATTACTCATTTGTCTTGGTTTTTGTTCTCAATTATCTTGTGTGCAAACATGGCTATGGTAAGAGTGTAGACAGTTGAAGGTTACGAACCTGTGATATGTATATTAACTTTACTCACATATTATCGACTAGTACTGATAAGTGGCTATGGCGAAGAATAGAGTGATATTTTTCAATAATGCCGAGCCCGCGAGAAAAAGGGTTAATTATGTGCCGTAGTGCTATTATAGTCTTGGCCAATTAATATTATGCTATAGGCGATAATACTAAGCCGCTCTGTTATTTATATGATTTTTTTTCTATTAGTGGCCTAGTATTTATCTTTGTAGAGTCTCTTTTACTTTTTTCTGAGTTCCTTTTCTAGTCACGATGTTTTAAGCTATTATGTAGAATCTCACACCGGTCTATTAGTGCTTCTAACCCGTAGTATGGGGTACGAGAATCGATTGGTGTTATTAGAAGGTGTTAGGATGCTTCCTTCTATGAGTTATTACCCACCCCCCGTTTCTAGCCTTTTCTAGCTGACATGTCCTACGTCATAGAACACAATCCGATATTGTGTTTGTATGTACTACTTTCCTTTTATAAGTACGAGAGTCGATTAGTTGTATATCTAGAATGTGCTAGTGTTCCTTCTACGAGTTAGTACCCCACTTCCCTTTTTCTAACCCTTCTAGTGACGATAATTCGTATGTACGAATACATCCATATTTGTATCGATTAGTACATAATCGACACTGTTAGAATCGATTCCTTTGGTTTACGACGGAATCGATCCAATTCCTAACCAAGAGTTAGTATAGATATTACCCTTACCCCCTTTCTAATGCACCTGTTGCTAACATTTTTTGTTTCTGATCATGAAGCCGATGCTCGGTGTGTCTAGTAGGTTCATTTGATGGTCATGCCCGTTAGTCGAATTGCCAGCTTGTATTTGAGCTATTAGCGGTCTTATCATTAAGCGAGTGCGTCGGTCGTTGCAGCCGTGTGCTCGTTTCTAGAACGCATCTGACCAATCCATGCCGTATATTTCGATAGATGGTTCGTAATCCCTACGTTCTCATAAACCATCATGACGTGGGTGTCAAACTAGGGTTAGAAGTGTGTCTCAGATAGTAACTGGCGAACCGCCGACGAAGATTTAATACATTTTGCTACCGAAACGGGAGCATTATTTTTAGATGGCTTTGGTGATGGCATTTACTTGGTTAGCAAAGACACCTCAAAACGACTCTCTTATGCAAAGAGGTGTTAGAACATCGTATCCTTCTTCAAATTGAGGCCGTCTTTATAGTTGCAGCCATTGCTGCATCCAATGTTTCAAGCCCCTACGTCTAAGAGGGTGGGGTCCCCGCCCCCTTAAATTTTTAAAAGTGGACCTGGAAAAATCACTTTGTAGTGTTAAAAGAAAGAATAGTGAAATAGATATGGCATTGTTAAAATTTGGCGAATACATAAGTCTGGGCCCGAGAGCCGGAACTTGGTGGATTGCGGTGCCAGAAATGGAATTCTGGCTCCGGCTACATAGTAGAACAAATGAGGTGTCTAACATCTATGTTTTCAACAGTTTAGAACTCATTTTTTGGGTTTCAGAACCCCAAATGAGTTTGAACCCCCTCTTGAAGGGGTGTTCCCCGAAAAGAAGAAGAAGCTTACGAAGTAGCCACGAGAAAGCGCTGATCGATTTTGGTATGTAGGAAGTGGACGGAACAATAAGAAGGAAGTTTCGCTATGGCTATCAAAAATGATTGATTTTATATGTGTTATAGGTACCGATACCGGTGTGTGCCGTCTGCGGTGATCCCGAATTAGTAAAAATTACTTATACCATTCTGATATGTTACTATTTGTTCATATATGCTTGTTAATAACATAGATCTCATTATTTGAGGTTCCCAAAACTCTCAAATGAGTCTGTAAGAACCCCTCCTATCAGGAGGTTTACATATACTGTAAAAAAAAGTAAGAAAAAGCTTTGAGAGGATGCATATATGTCTGTAATCTACTTTGAGTTATCAACTCTCTAAACAGATCGCCTTAGGAAAGAGTTTTGCGCGTTGATAACCCGCAACTCTCTATGGTTTCCGCTCTGCGCGACCGCAGGGCTGCGTTCCCCCGGCCCTCTCTCTGGAGAAACGATCGCGAGCGCTCCGGCCCATATCGCAGATTAATATTAGCTAGCGCGAACTACTCTCGGTACAATAATTTCGTAACGTTGGTAGACCGCCACTACTCAGACTTTTTTTTTTTGATGTTATATTAAACTGAGCAAAGCGTTACCATTACTTTTGTAGGTTTCTTTTCAAGATATATCTCCTCAACTTTTTTCGTGTATCTATCGATTACAGTTATTTTTATTTTATACTATTAACTTTACTAATCGCTTTTCTCTTAAGTTATACTACATTGTGTATTTAATAGTATTAACAAACACTCCTTTTGTTACTTACTGTGGTTAATTCTCTAGTTATATTACATTATATATAATCTTCGGTTATTTAATTTTCTACCTTTTATAAAGAGTCTAAGTAGTGTCTGGCAAATAATGGCGCATAAGTGTGTTAGCGCAAATAAGTCCCAGAGGCCCTCCTTCACCCTGCGCTTCTTTATACCTTATTGGTTCTCTTTTACTCTTTATAGGCCGGTTTATTGCCTTACTTTGAGGGTTCGTGTCAAGCCTGAGCTACTAGGTAATCAGATAGACAACAGCTGGTTGTGGGTGAAAAAGAACGGTCAGTAACTTGAAGAGATAATATATATTTTAGCAAAATAGTATTTAAAATTATATATATATATAGAGTTATAAAATTTTTGTAAATATTTATCAATTAATATTTATTATTGAAAAATGTATGTTATATTTATATAGAAGTATATTATGTTTATTACGTAATATAATTCTAATCGTAAGTAGTATTTATATATATCAATCAAGACATTTACTATCTAACACATAGAGAACATGGCTGCAAGACTTTAATGGACGGTAGTTAGTGTTACAATTCTGATGTTCCGAGTTTATGTCTTTGTATCTTGTCTTTGTGTTTTATCTCATGTTTCGCCCACAGGATGCGGGAAACCCATATTTCTGTGATTAAACCAGATTTATAGAGAGAGATGGAATTATTTTGAACAAGAACTCCAGTAAAAAGATCAAGGGTATGGTACCAGTGTTTATCAGGGGAAAATAATTTTGCAAGTAATATAAAATGTTAATTTCAGTTTCCATGAAGGAATCTCGACATCAAATCGTCTGGAATAAGATGAGATGGTCATAAATATCATCTGTCATCTAATGGATTTAATGCCATAAGTTTTAAATGAAGAAATAGCTGTAAACGTGTTCAACGCTGGATAACCTGTTCCCATTCATCGTATATCAACTCACATGACTACATATGATTTGTCAGACCCAGAACATTGTTGTAGGCAGAATATGTTTTAATGTAGAGAGTAATATCATTGTTACAACATGAATAAATACTACTTAACTCTTACGGGCTAGGAAGAAGATACCAGAATTTTCAGAATCAAAGTGATCATTAAGCTCTCAAATTTTTCCATTCACAAATATATCGGATGAAATAGTACTTTTATTAAAGTATATAAAGAATAGTGTCTAATCTGGTCTTTCCCGTTCTTTTAATAAAGAAGTGTTATTTTATTTTAAGAATATGTATTTGTTTCTTGAACTTTTCATTACCTAAAAATACGATATATAAGTTTTATTATGCTCATTGTCAGTAAACAAATTTATTCGTCACAAACACTTTATGTTGGCCTTGCGAAATTGCGAATCTTTTCATTACATGAATCCGTTAAAGCTGAGATAATGAATGTGACTCTTGGTTGCTATAAAGGTATTTACCTTCTTACTAAAAAAAATCTTAAAAACTGAAAACAGGCTGAAAAACGATTAAACTCAATCTTGTCAAATATGATATGAAAATATATCATTCCTATGTTTTTGTTCATCGTAAGTCTTTGTGTTAAATACTATAAAAATAACTGTATCATTAAAATAGTGTAGCTACAATTAAACCTCTATATAGGACTGAAGCTTCTGCCGATTCACTGAATCATTTCATATATATATAAGAATATATACTCTCTCTCATCGCTTGATGAAGTATTAACTAATATTCTGTATTAAAGTTTATATATAGACAGAGATTCTACTTTACTCCCTATCTCGAAAAGATCAAAAAAGAAAGACACGCTGCGCTATGCGTCTGTTCTTGACTCCTTCCTCTATTTAGCAAAGTGTATAGCTCGCTTTAATAACTTAATGGCCCAACAATCAGACGAAATATTCCTATACGAACATAGAAGCAACCAACATAGTACAGGTTTGGCCTTCATGTAAATCTCATTGCTTGGGGAGACATATATCGAAATATAAGTATTTGTGGAATTGATTATGAAGATGACTGAGGAAATATACTACCACAGTTCTGATCAGACAGGAGACAGTATGCCAACAACTCACTTTCATTCTCCCATTTGTATCAACCCAGACAGTTCTCAACCTAACTCTTAACCGCTTACCTTACAAGAGTGTTTACCTTATCGTTCCTCAGCGTCTACATTCATTTATAAACATACTCAAAATGCACCAACTATCCCGTAGTCCTCTATATACGAGAATGAAGATCTTCGACTACAATTCTCAACAGTCTAATACCCTCCAAAATTAAACATAAATCCTCAAAGTATGATAACATATAATAAACAATTAAAAAAGAAGTGCTTAGGATATTAAATTCAGACATCAACATTCATGAAAAACGTTAGCTACTTTATAATTCAAGAAGCCATACAGAAATTAATAGATCTTTAAAAAACTTACATCTTATATGCCTATACTATTAAATAAGATCAATCTTCGATAAATGATATTACTAACGAAACACCTGCGGAGAGTAATACTCACTGCTTGTTGAAAAAAACTGAAGATCTCATTTTAATAAATTATCCTTGGAGGAGAGACTACCTAATAGATAGTACGTCAAAGCTTTAGACTATGACTTATAATATTAAATTTTTAAAAGATATCAATTATCATGGAAGATAATTATAGACAAATCATTACGATAAGGATAATTGATCATATGATCAAAATATTGGTTATTTATGGGTGCATAGTTTTTAGGTATTATAAAGGTGCAATGTATTTGATAATATATATAAAGCAGCCTCAGATATGAAATTGCAAGAGTAAGGGCTCAATTCATATATGAGTACATTACCGAAGAGCCCTGAATTAAAGTATTTGTAGAACGTAAAAAGCGAGTGTAAGTCGACCAAAAGCCCAAAAAGGAGAAAAGAAACCGGAGTTTGAAGAATGCACAGGACTCAGAAAAGCCGGATAGAACACAAGGAGACTTGTGGGAGCCAGAGAGGCCGAATTACCTGCATGGATATTAATATGACGCGAAAGCACGGGGCCACTCGATATTTAATCACACTTCTTGATAGAGAAGCGCAATGCAGAAGTGACAGGGAAGTGCAGTTCGTGTCGATTGTTGAAAAACCAAGTTCGTAAGTGAAAAATAGAATGTGAGTGAAAAGATTGTTGGTGGAGTTATTTAGATGGTGTATAGGGGAATTCGACTAGAAGATGGTTTAATATTATAAAGGCTTGCAAGATTTGATAATATATATATATCTACGTACTAATAGATAAGAAGGAGGGTATATATATAATTATGTATAAAATTATATATAAGTAAATATATATATATTAGATAAAAAAAATTAGTAAAATAAAAGGATGATAGAATAAGGATAAAAGAAGAGTAAAGCATGAAAAAAAGGCAGGAAAAGTTATATAATATAATAAGTAATAGTACCTACTAATACCTCAGAGGAAAACTTATATAGAATCAGTGGCAGGCGATCATATTCCGTTATACTTGATAAAATGGTATTACTATATGTAGTTAGTAAAAAGCGCAGTAAAAGAAGTAGTGAGTATAAGTAAGCACTCAGACAGGACAAGCAACGTTAATATATATATATATATATATATAGTATACATATGTGGTACGTTACAGTACCTTTTAATTCAAAAATGTATGATACTTTTATATTTGAGATGAGGTGACCTTAGCAAGATTAATATATATTATAAAGTAGATAATATATATATATATATATATATATACTCTATCATAATGCTATTACTATAACAGTCAAAAGAATAAATGATTTAACCACTTCCTTGCTACTATCTATATAGATGAAACGCCCATCAGGAGGGTGGCGGTATATGTATGTGACAGCAATTCGGGGAAGAGTTCTAGTGATATAAGGAAAGGGCTTTGGTTATTATGGTGGGCATTAGTTTTTAATTATATAAAGCTGGCAATGTATTTGATTAATATAATATACACTGAGTTCTATTATTATATTTTGTATGACAATAAAAGGAAATTAGTGTGGCTAATTAATATATATAAAGTTTTATTATAAAGTTATATATATACTGAGGAGATAAAAATAGCAATTTAATGTAAAAAGAAATATAAAATATATAATTAAATTAATTAAAATAATAATTAATAATAAATTAATAATAAAAAATAATCTCAAAAAAACATATTCAATAAAAAAAAATCTGACTATATATATTACATAAATTTATATATAGATTTACATATAAGTATTACATAATATATATATAATTTAATATTTTATATTTTTATGTATATAAAATACCTTTGTTAAAAGGAGTAAATCTATAACCCCTGTATTATCCTTCATGTACAGTCATTTGGTCCTCTTTGATAGGTAACGTATTTTATCATCTTCCTCATCTTGTCTTCACATTCATTTATCTTCTTTATCTTATCCTCTTAACTTTCCTCATCATCAATCTCTACTTCATTATCATGTCACTTTCTTTTTTATCATTTATATAGACAAATAAAAGGTAAAAAGAATTAATTGGAGATGTTTCTTTAGAATGATGATCTTTTCAACAACCGAGTTCCGACTTATGATACTAAGATTTCTACACTTATTGTCACAGATATTCTTTATCATTACCGGTCTTGAACCTTGTACCACATGTAAATCCTTCTTACGATCTGTCATACATCTGGTCAGCCAGTGTGTGTGTGCTGAATTCATTAAGATCTTCAGCTAGAAAATTTTGAAGTCATATCTAGAAATCCTTCTCGTAGTTTATTTCGAATATACATTCTTTCGGGCATGACTTATACCTCTTGATCCCAGCTGAAATACTTCTACTTCTAAATATATATATATATATATAATATTAGATATATATTAATTATATATAATATATAATAATATATATAATATATAATATATTTAATATATATATATATATATATTTAATATTATTATATAATAAATATATAAATATATTTACTCTATAATATGATATATATATATATATATTATAATTATATATATACTTATTTTATTAAAATTAAATAATATTAATATAATATATATATAATATATATATATATTAATTACTCACGATAATATTATATACCCTGCGGAGTAATAACTACATCATATAAGAAAGTAATACTAGCTTAACTATTCTAGCTGATATAATTAAGTAGCGTATAAATTGAAGAGGAAGATGGGGCGATACTGGATAATAGTAATGCAGCTTAGCCATATTAATAATATAAAATACGCGTATAGAAAAATTAAAAATAAGTATAATAATAATAATTAAGTTAATTATAATTAATATAATATATATATAAAAATATATCACAATACTAAATACAGAAGGGATATATTAAAATTATAAGGTTCGCAAAAACAGGTAAGTCCGAGGCAAAAAAAAAAGCGTGTAATAAACCGTTAGAGGGACAGGGAAATAAGATGTCCCAAAAAAAATAGTAAATTCTAATTTTATTATACATGAGATACAACAAAGTCTAGATATTATTATTTGAACTTCTGTCAAAGCTATATCTGTTAAGAATACTTTAAACTACCTTTTTTATGTTAATATACATACCTGAAATATGAAAAATCATAAAGTTAAAACATATTGATGATTATGTTTCTTAATGTATCTTTTGATATTTTGTCAGCTAGCGTTTATTTTAATTAACTATAGAATTCATCTTCCTTCCAATGCCTGGAATTCCGATCCTCATGATCTACAAACAAACTTGATATCCCTTCGGTCTCTCTACAGTCAATGTTTACACACCACTCATTCAGATAATTGTTCCAAACAAATAAGGACAGTGATCGTGATCAGACACATGTATTTCCTTAGTGTTGGATCAGTAAAGTCACTGATGTATAGTATCTAAAAATGAAAAAATATTAACTAAAGATACTTATACATGCTCATACAATGTCAAAACCAGGAGTCTTAGTTCACTAAATCTTCGATGGGTTTAAAAATGATTATAGCTATACTCCGGGGACAAATGATATTTCATATAAATGCTCGCCCAAAAAATAACTCAACCTTCTTTTTTTTTCACTTTTCTCACATGAACCTCTCAGTCTGTCTCAGTTTACAAGCAGAAGTTTCTCATTCATAAATATTATCTATCATGATAGGATTCTCTGTCTGTTCATTCTATTAAGACACTGGAGAATCGCCTTACTTCTATCCTTGATTATAGCAATTTACTTATTCCATTTTTAATAGCACCTTATCTTTGGCTATTTTCTCAAGCTTAAATTAAACTTTCAACGTTTCGATAATAAAAAGGATAATATAAAGATATCTAAGAATGAATTTAATATTGATTGAGTGATATGATCATGAAAAAGTATATAGAAATTTTTTTCAATGGAATTTGCACTCTTCAAACTAATTTCTACATTCAAGTTTTTATTCAGTCAGGAGGATTAATTACTTAACCAATACAAATTTAAGAGCATGTATGTATATTTAATAAAAAAATAATATCAATAGAATATTATATATAGATAGAATGATTGAGATAGGAAAGTTTTAAATAAAAGTTTATACCATAACAATAAAAAAAAAAAAAAAAAAAAAAAAAAAAAAAAAAAAAAAAAAAGATTATAGTTAGTATAAGGAAATGAATTTTTTTGAAGTTATTTATCCATTTTATTTATTTTAATTTTTTGATCTAGGAATTCAGAGATAGTATCATTGGCCATCTATCTGGAGTTTCGGCAACATCTCAAATTCTTATAATTAAATTTGTTATTTCTTTCATTTCGCTCTCTAGTTAAGCAAGCTCCTTATTACTTAGTAACTGACGTAACTAACTTACTAGATAAGATGAATTACCAGAGTGTTATTTTTATGTAGAAAGGACCAATTTAAGAATAAATATCTAATTAATTATATAGTTTTTTATATTATTATCTTTTTACATTAGTATAAGTATCATTCGATATTGAAGATATATACCGGAGGAATGACTAAGTATGTTAATGTAGCAAGATTATTTATATTATTTAAAGGAGAGTACCACAGAGCTGTTAAGGAGGTAGAAAATATTTATTATGATATATATATATATATATATATATATATATAGATATATATATATATGAATATGATAATATAATATATTAGAAATAAATAAACATAAGGATAACAATTTATAGTCCATAAGATAAATGATGTACTTGTAATGAATTTTTATATTCTAAAACTGTTGAAAATAAAATTTTACCATTTACCCCGTTATTACGGTTTAAGCGTCCTGCACTCTGGTAAAACGGGTATATATATATATAATCTATAAAATATAGTTAAATTAGGTTAAAGGCCGGGGGAAAATGATAAATGCTCCCAAAAAAACATTATTAATAATAATTATCTATAATATTTATATATGGGTAACTATATATTACTATATAATAAATTATATAATTGCTTTATATGTCTAAAATATATTTTAATACTGTGTATTATAAAGAATACTTATTATATACTACTCTTTTTATATTATATTTTAATTATATTAATATAGAGAATAAAAAAAATAGAAATAATACAAAAACAGAACACACAAAGAAAAATTAATAACACAAACAGCTCTCAAACTTGTGAGTAATGGAAATACATCAAATCACAATGTATGCGTGTGTTAATATTTTTTTGGTTTCATTGTATGAGTAACCATGGTTTTTCCATCTGGAATAAACTTATATTTGTTTGTCAATATAAATCATGCGATTTACTAAATTCAAGTAATCTGTGGCGAAGTAGTAAGCGAGACCTATTGACACAATATTCCAAGAAATCCAAAAAATAGCTTAAAAAATAAAGCATGTTATCCTTAAGAGGATAAGCGAGCATAGATTGGTTCTTTTAAACATAGTTAACAAATAAGTCAACTCCAATATTACATAAAAGCTACAGAAAAATTAAAGTGGTCTAAAACTAAGTGATCAGAAGAAGTATTTAGTATAATACTTTTGGAGAAAGCAGACGATAAATCAGTAAGCCACGGTTACTATTAAAGTGGGAGGGATTGAGATAAGATATAATAGAGAATCCCCCATATAAAATATATATTTATAATCAAAGAAAACTAAAAGTTATATAGTTAGGAAAATATATGATTCAGCGAATGGGATCCTGTTGCAAGACAATAGCTACTTGAATTAATAGATGGTAAAACAGATTTATTGTGGGGTATTAATAGTAACGCTATTCTATAGCAACGCATGTATATCTTGTTGATGGGGGAATACCTGACATGATATACTTGGTTTGAGATGTCGAGTTAATATTCGTACCTTTATTTAGTTAATTAAGATAATAATATAAGATATCTAAATATTTAATATTTATTAGATTTTGTTTCAGAGTATAAATTTTTTTTCATTGAATTTGCTGCTTCTGTTCCAATACAAGGCGTTCAATGCAACTAGTCTAATCACCTCTGCAAGTTAGTTCATCGTTCGCAGTATAAGGTTTTGACCCAAACTAAGAATGAAGGAGGTCAAGTTGCCTGTATAGGAATGTGAAAATCACTGTAGCTGTTGCCTCGCTCTGCTAAGCTTTTATTTGTCAAATGCTTTTTTATTCCTGCTCTTATTTGGATGGGTGAAAACCTCGTGTCATTTCCAACAATATAAATAGAAATAATAAAAAAAAATAGATGAATTATATAATATAATACAAAAAAAAAGATAAAAAAAGGTTCCAATACCAAAGTCTGGACCCCTAAATTAATAGACATTATATACTGGATGAATGTACATTTATGAATATGAACAGTAGTGTTAAGGCTTGTACATATATATTACGAAAAATAACAAGCTATATAAATAATGACCATATATAATGATATATTATAATAATAAAGTAATATGAATAACGCAGGGTCTACCATGTTAACTCAATATATACCCACCTATACTAACCATTTAGGACTATTCCACCTCTTTAGATAATATCTTAAATTTCTAGTTAAAAATAAATTCTCAAGAAAGATCTAATTCCCTGGAAAAATTATTATCCTTCACCTCCCCATAGCTAATATAACTCTATGAACCTAAGGTATTAATGCCAAAATATATAATAATATAACTAATATATATATGATCAAAAAAAGAGAATAATTGGGAAGCTTAATCAATACAAGGACTGCTGTAGTTTATGGCTATAACAAAAAAGCGAAAAAATAAATGTGTCAGCAGAGATATCGATGAAAAGTAAAATGAATCATAGGAGAAGTAAATGGTAGAAGGAAGGTGAATGAGATTTCTGTGAAGGAGGAGAGGTGTAAGAATAGAGAATGTGTGATAAGAAAGTAAAATTTAAACATTCTTAAATCAAAGCACAGAAGAATTACGAAGTATTCCATAAGTTATACTAGAGTTGGTTTAGTAGAGACTATTGAAGAATGGTATTGTACTCGGAAAAGAAAGTAGATGAACACGATAAGACCCGGTACGAAAGTAATGATATTGGTTTGTGTTTGAGTTATTTGAATAGAAGGAGAGAGGGTTGAAGTATATGTTGGATTAGGATAATAATCAAGTAAAGGTGTTTGAAAATGGAGAAAAAATAAGAATTAAGTCGAAAAGTAAAAACGAAGAATAATAAAATCATTGTATATGTTGTTCTATTAAAATTAAGTAGAGAGAGACTTGTAGAATCATCTAACTAGAGCGAAGGTTATTACTCAGAAGAGAGAGGGTTTTAAAATTAAGATGCAAATTTTAAAGTGAAATATGAAAACAAAAGAAAAAAGATAGAGTAGAAGGGATGTAAGTACTATCACGGTGCAACGCACACGCACCTCCACCCGCACCGATACTCAAAGGAGTAAACAGCCTTGAACCACATGGGTGAAAAGGCTGGGTATAGATGAAACCATAAACATTTCAACATATCTGGCAGAGCAATTTCTCTAGCAGGACAAAACGCCTTAGATTATTATACGCGTATGCCCTAAACAGAATTCAAAGTAGAGAAAATAAGGAAGTTTTAATTAACTTCGTATTCATTCGCAAAGTGGAAGAGCAGGTCGCAAAATAGCAAAAGCTGAAAGGTTTAAAGTAAAAAAAAAAAGCGCTAAATGAAAAACGGACGCATCGTATGTAAGCAAATATTTGATTGCTCATAAAAATCATGAATGAATGAAGAAGATATAAAATAAATAAAAGAAAACCTTGACTGGATGGACATTTCTATAAATGGTAAAAAATGAAAACCTGTCTGGATAGTGTATATATATATATAGAAAAGAAGAGGTAAATGAACAGTTTGAGAAGTGAGTTGTAAAGCGGGAACAATTAAATAGTGGGGAGGAGGAAGAAAAGTAGATGAATCAAATGGGAACAGATAAAGATAAATTTCAGCAGATTATCGAAATAGGAAGCTCTTCTGAAGGAAGCGCGATAAGGTTAGACAATCAACCAGACAATGGGAAAATAAGGGAACCTAAAAGCTACAACAGAATAAAGTGGAAGTAGGAGATAAGTCAAAACCATTTTTTGTATAGCGATGACAATGGATGTCAGAGAAGGCGCCGAGTGTGTGTGGATAAGAACACTTCGAGTAAATCTAGAATAAATTCAAGGTAATAACCCGAGTGAAATACCAAATGGCAATGGCATAATGAGCACTCGTCGTCGAAGCACGGTTGCATGGAAGAAGATCTCGCTAAGAAGGGAAAAAAACTGATGGTGATGGGTAATGTGGTAATAAAAGATAATATAGCCAAAGAGAGAAAATGGAAGAATAGAAGATATAGAGATAATATAGAAAGAAATATAAAAAAGATCAAAAGACATGTAATAAGAAAGAATAAAAATATTTGATCTGGGTTGATAAAAATTGGCCTACAGTTCAAGAACGGAAGAGCAAGGTGGAATACTGATACTAGATTGCTCTCACAATCACCGTTGCCGCTATTAATCTAATAAAAAGATGTTACTGGAATGGAGTACCGGGAGATGAAGGTAAGAGCCAGGTATTATATTAAGATATATACCACCGGAAAGAAAAAGAGGAAGGGAATGAAAAGAAAAGAATGAGGCAAAAAGATAATAAAGTACCCTATATAAGGAAAGGAGATGGAATTAAAAAGTGGAGAGAACTGTAAAGAAAAAGAAATTATAGGGGAATAGTTGTATTGAGTGTAAAATAATATAGGGAAGAAATAATATAGATTAGGATTTTTTTAGAGTTGAAAGAGTAGCGCCGAAGTGAACTGAAAGGAACAACAACATTAGATTATAGAGTGAAAAAGAAAACAAAAGTAGAAGCAGTATTTAGAAAGTAAGATAGTAGAAGGAGTGTGTGGATCAGATCTTATAACATTGAGCAAATGATAGAGAAAAATGAGAAGAGAAGAAGAAGAAAATAAAAAATGTATTTACAAAGTATCAACATATATACATACATGGAATTACAGCGCAGGGTATGAAGTAAAAAGGGAGATTAAATAGGGAAGCTCTATGTACAAAGGTGGTATAGGAATAGTATAACTTGTAGATAGTGAGGTAGGCGTTCTGAGCTTAATGGAATCAAAAAAATAGAAATCATCCGACGTGAAGCACATAAGTGAGGGTCACCATAGAAAACTGATGTAAACGAAACAAATGGTTATTTGTCAAAGTTGATTGGTAGTATTAATAGCGGAGTGAAAGGACAGGGATCTGTGTTATGTCTCCTTGAGTCCTCTGATCAATTTATGGAAAAGAGATGACAAGAAGAAGAGTATATGGATGGTTATGAAAGAAATTGAAAGGATTAGAAAATGGGTTAGTAGAGGTGAAAGTGACAGGAAATGGTGTTAGAATGATGGAAAATGGAGAAAATAAAGTGGGGGGGAGGGGGCCCCTACCTATTATATGCGGATGATTTGGTTTTGTTGGGCGAATTTGAGAGTTTGAGAGAATTGGTAGATGATATGTGGCTCCACGGGATACATGATGGAAAAGTAAGCTGAAAAAAATGTAAAACGAATTGATGGAACTTAGATAACAGACAAGATAGGTTATGGTTGTTGAGTGGAAAGAAAACGAGTCCGGCTCAGGTGGAAGTATATATTAAGGCAGATGAGGATGAGCAAGCAATGGGGGAACAGGAGGGTAAAGAGAGGTTTTAAATATTATGAGAAAAGGGCTATAAATGAATTAGCCCCAACCAAAAAGACTCAAAATGAGGATAGGCTGGGACATATATAGCAACGATAATCACGAGTTGAAGAAAGCGGGAAGCAAGGGGAGCACCAAAAGCAGAGAGTTAGATAATGGTATAGGGACGTAAGTCGTGGTACCGAAGAGGTAAGCTTAAGAGAGGTCTTTACATGGCCACGCTAACATATTCGCTCTCCGATTTGACCGGGGTAGGTTAGGTGGATATATGGAATGATGAGTGGGAAGCAGACCTATGGGGGTCGTTGGAATAAGAGATATCAAGAAATCAATAAAACAGGTGTCAATGTGTTGCAGAGCAAAAAATGCAGACGAATAGCATTGAGGGGGCCCATACATGGAAAAGAGGCCTGATTTTGAGAAAGAATGATAAAATGGAGGGAATAGAAAAAATAAAAATATAACGTTATTTAAAGAGTATATATGGATGCGGTGTGAAAAGAAATGAGACGCGAAGAGGAAAAGAACATGTTAAACGAAGAACAGAAGAGAAATAAAAATGAAGACTATGAGGTTGAAGATGGTCATTACAAGGGTCCATGTGAAAGAACCAGCAATGAAGCTTGGATAGTCCAGAGATCTTAAAAAAAGCGAGATGTATAGATGGCAGAGGAATGTGAACTCGGTGATCCTGCGGAGAAAAACAAAACCGAATCAAGCGGACTGGGAGAAGACCCGACGAAAGAAGAAGAGGAAGAAACAAAGTGGAGTGAGGAAACAACATGTCCCCGAAAAACGAAATGGAAATGTCTGAAGGATGCACCAGAAATGTGAGTTTTGCAGAGGCGAGAATAGAAAAAGAACCCGTGCATGATAGGAGAGAAATGAGAATGGCGGGTTCTTTGTGAGACAGAACTGGGGGGGGTCATCGGTTTTGTCGGCCCACCTGGGCCAGCAAGGGAGGGAATGGACCGGTAGAACGAACACTTTACATAACTGACACCTGTTTAGCCATAGGAGGTCCGTCGCGAGGCCAAAGAAGAGGAAAACAGTCCCGTGAAGCTATAGGTGGCGGGATGGTGTACTGTGGTGCTGACGTGTGAGCGAGTCCGTTAGCGGTAGTGGAGATAAATAGGTAACAAGGAGGGGGAAGGGGTAAGGCTGAGACTTATCTTTCATACAGACTTTCTTTCTACTCTTTTCTTTATCCGATGCTTCTTACGCACCTTACCACCAGTCTTGGGTAGAAAAAGGTAGATTGAAGAATAATTAAAAATATATTATACATTAATAAATATATATATATATAATATTATATATATATATTAAGATACAAGAACATTGTTATTATAATATATACTAATATTATATATAACTCTCTATATATATATAGTAAATTATATATATACATTATATTATATTATATAAGATATACTATATAATATATATATATATAATAATAAGAATAAATAATAATTAATAATAATAATAATAATCAGAATGCTGTTAAATGCAATAATTATATGCCCTAGAGCACAAAAAAAACTTTACTAAGTAATAAAACAATCTAAGACTTTATATATTGCATCCCTCTCTTTAAAACAATTAATTTGTAAATACCTGCTATTTTAATGCTAAAATACCTCTAAAAAGACTTGAATATAAGTATAATAAAAAAAAAAAGCAATTTGAAAAATAAATCAATAAATGAAAAAATATTTGGCCTTTGGTCATTTTTTTTAATAAAAAAAATGTGTTTTTTTATTTATTATGAAAAAATTAACGAACGGTTTTTTTAATCCCAACCCTAGCGTACACCCACTCAACAATGTTTGGCTTTATATTTTACTAAGTAATCACGCCCTACTATGCTGATTTCACTTTCCAGCACTTCCGCCAGAAGACTGAAGACGTGTGAAGAAGAAGATTGTGGGAAATAGTTGACCAGTCGACTCCCGGCATCCGAGATACTGTGAACAATAGGAAAAGCTCCGAAAGAGGAGGTAGCCATTCTGGCCTCTCT
>JABUQX010108287.1:7500-10000 GCA_015478945.1 Trachelipus rathkii | reverse complement strand
TTGTTAATAGACAATACGATTAGGGACGCACAGGTGGTCGACATTGATGTTGACACACCCTACTACACGGGGCGCACTGAAGCTGTGGCTCTTGACAACGCGATCTACGACTTAATAATGGAAATATTCCCGGTGCTAGGAGCGCAGAAGATCCTGTCGAAAGTGTGGTAATTTCGCGCGCGAGAAAAATGAACGATTCGCAGAAGGGAGAGGTCACAGCGCATGAGGATACAATGGAGTACCCTGACGGCCAAGTAGTAATGTCATGCGCGGGCGAAACGACCGGCTTGCAAGAGGAAGTAACCGAGGCGCTTGATAACACATTAGAGCATCCTGCTGGACAGGTGGAAATGCCACGCGCGAGTAGTGCGAATAATTTACAGGAGGAAGGGTCAGCCGTACCTGAGATCACCCAACTGCCATATAAGGACGATGTTACTCGTGAAAAATTCACTGAATTCCAAAGAAAAGATGAAACGTTAAATAGATGCAGGGCATTGTGCGAAATGGTGACAAACAGCTACCAGCATGTTTTTAAGTTCAAAGAAGAATTGGAGGAAATCTTGAAAATAGCAACAATAAAATTAGAAAAAGCCCAAAATAAGTACGAGTACTATTGTAACAAAAACGCCAAGGAGAGAAAATTCAGAGTAAGGGATGCCGTCCTGATATGGTTACCCACTGAAAGTAACAAATTATTGATGCAATGGAAGGGTCCTTATTAAGTTGGAACCGTCGGCGAGAACGATTATAGAGTGAAAGTTGACGAGAAAGTTAAGAAATATCACGATAACTTATTAAAGATATACAATAAAAGTAATGAAGAAACACCAGACGATATACATATCGCGTGCGTAGGTGTAGAAGACTTTGAAGAGTGTGAGAAAGAAGGGTCAGATTCGGAAGAGGGCGCGATCGTCTTTGGGAACTGCTTATTTAAGGAGAGCGAGACAAAATCTACTCTAGACTTTGGTTGAAGAGCGAAGATAATTAAGAATCTTGTCACTGCAAATGAAGAACTAACCGCTGAAGAATGGAAGAGGAGCTACGAAAAGGAAAAAGAAAGGGTTATAAAGTTGAAGACGCAGCTAGAGAAGGCCAAGTTAGAACTAATGAAATGGCGGCCGTTTAGGGGAAAATGGGAGTTCAGATGAACAAGTACCAATTGAAAAAATTATGGAAGCCCCTACCACATCCACTTCATCACCCTCCGTGTTTAATTAATCTCTGCAGTATTTACATGCAGCTGTTGATGGAGATGCTTTGGAGTGGGCGAAGGAAAGGAAAAGGATTTACCAGCATTTGAATGAAAAAGATGATGAAATTAATCTTCAATCTCAACTTGTGAAAAAACTTAACGGATGCTTGAACAGGAAGAGCTTTTGGCAATATCGAGGCGTGATTACCAACTGTTTCAGAGTGAAATTAATGCAAAAGTAATGAGATGAACACTGTTTTTACAGAAGTACAAATTTAGGCTTGAATTGATCAAGGAGATGAAGAATAATGTTGTAGATCATCTGTCGAGGATTGGGATGAGAAGTATTAATGTTTTTGTTGAAAGAAAAGCCCTGTTTTCTTTCTTAATGGGGGCGTATGTTATGCTATTAGGAATATGAAGGATGAGATTTTGAGCTCCACCGAGAAGAGCGAATAGATCTATTTATTTTCATTGGAATATTATTTATTTTATAAAAGTAATTAATTTAAGGAATTTTTATTTCAAAATATTTTAAGAATATTTTTAAAAAATATTGAAGAATAACTTACAAATTAAAAGGAACTCTTTGTGAATATTTATTGAAGAATAACTTACGAATCTAAAAGGTGAATTTTGTGATTAGCTCGCAAGTCAAAAGAAACTCTTCATAATAGTTCATTGAATTGACTACTGGTAGTCTGCTGAAGTCCTCTAGTGACTTAGAAGCAATTTAGATTCAGAAAGGCTTCGTTAATATTTATTGAACTTCTGTATCTGAAGTAGTAGTCTATACTGTGAAGTTATACCCTAGACAACTTGGTTTATATTATTCTGTGATTTGAATAAAAGAATTCCGGGGATTGTCACATTTATTTATTGGCGGAAATCCCATCTTGTGACAATAAATTAGTAATAACAAAATTCACCTTTTAGATCGGTAAGTTATTCTTCAATAAATATTCACAAAGAGTTCCTTTTAATTCATAAGTTATTCTTCAATAAGTATTCACAAAGTCTTCCTTTTAATTCATAAGTTATTCTTCAATAAGTATTCACAAAGTCTTCCTTTTAATTCATAAGTTATTCTTCAATAAGTATTCACAAAGTCTTCCTTTTAATTCATAAGTTATTCTACAATAAAATAGTTTCTGAATATGGCTTGTAGTCAAGTTCAAAGTCTTCAAGTGATTTCAAAACATATTTAAGTCTTTCTTCAAATAATTTTCAATAAGTTCTTCTTGGGTATCTATCAGTTTTCCTCAAAAGTATTTTTCTTTAAACATTCACAAGACACTATAA
>JABUQX010108286.1:50000-56285 GCA_015478945.1 Trachelipus rathkii | reverse complement strand
AGTACTTTCATCACCTGATGTTTATCAAAGTTCTTCTAATTAGAAGCTTGGATGAAGAACACAAAGCTGTCACATGTGAGGAATGATCGTCATCCGATTGACAATAAGTATAAATAAGTATAGCAAAATAAAAATAATAAAATAAATAAAAAATATATACAGGTAAACTTTCATATACGAAATATAAAATTTATCTGTATATATAAATTGTGTTAAAAAATAACATCCTTCCTTTATGAGTGAATGAATTTGATAAATATTTAGTTTTAATATTTTTTTTTTTATTATTAGTTTTTAATAATAATAAAAAAAAAAAAAAAATGAGCGATATCGAACAAATAGAAGGTATCGACAATCAAGATGAAATAGAAACAACTGAAGGAGGTTTTAAGGTTCCTTCAGGAAAATTAGCAGCGGTTACCTTTAAAATTAACATTATTAAAGGCAAATTATGGCATGCTTTCTTAAATGACTTAGATTTAAGTCTCGAAATTAAAACGGATGAATTAACATTAGACGCAAAGGTCGAATCTCTCAAAAACACTTGTAGTGAATTAATTACAGAATCTGTAGAGGCAGATAAAATACAGCAGTGGCTTACACTAAAACTAAAGCCATATTATGAGTTAAAAAGTGATATTTCAAAATATATGAGTAAATATGAGCCAAGGATTATGCCACAAGACAGTGCTAGTAATGTATCAAGTAAAGTGAGTAAAGCAAGTGTAGCTAGTTCAAAAAGTGCAATAGCCCAATCTTTGTTACTTGACATTGAAAAAAGTAAAATAAAATTACAAGAGCATGAACAATACTTGGCAAAAAAAAGGGAACTAGAAAGTTTGGATTTGTACCAACACAGAAGTCATATAAAAAATTTAGAGCAGAGTCTTATAAAAATTGAACAAAAATTAGAAAATCCAATTTTCAGTATTAGCGATACCTCTGTAAAAACTGAGGATAAAAATGTAAATTTAACACAAACTAAAATAAATAGTATAGGTGAAAATAATAATCAGGAGGAGTCTAAATTAGTAGAAATTTTAAAACAAAAGTTAGAAGTGAGTAGGCCTATTTATAATCCTCTTCCAACATGTGAGCCTGAAATATTTAATGGAAAGGATCCAACTAAATTTAAAGATTTTATGCTAGTTTTTAAAACCAATATAGAAGGAAAATGTGAAAATGAAATGAACAAACTTTCCTATTTAATCAAGTATACAGAAGGTAAAGCAGAAAATATAGTAAGAAGTTGTATGCATTTGGATGAAAATATAAGTTATAAAAAGGCAATAGAAAAACTCGAGAAACAATATGGAAATGAACAAGTTATTGCTAATACATACCTAAAAAAGCTAGAAGACTGGAATGAAATTAAGAATGAAGATGGTGAAGCTATGGCAGATTTTTCTTTGTTTTTAGACTCTATCAATAATGCAATGGAAAATATTACCCCATTGAATGAATTGAACTCTACTGGTGCTATTTATAGAATAGTTAAAAAACTTCCCTACAAACAGCGTGAAAGGTGGAGAAATAAAGTTGATAGTATGTATGAAGAAAATAAAAAGGTAAACTTTAGTACATTTACAAAGTTTGTTGAAAAAGAAGCAAGAATAATGAATACACCTCTATTTGGAGAACTTGGCATTGGTACAAAACCCAAACAAGCCAAATTACAAAGTGAAAAAGGTAAGTCACTTTATACAAAAGAAAATAATAATGACCATAGAAATAACAATAATAATAATAATAATAATAATAATAATAATAATAATAATAATAATAAATGGAATAATAATAATGACAATAAAAAGAATTATGGTAATAGTAATAATAGTAGTAGTAGTAATAATAATAATAATAAATCACAGTTTTGCAATTTTTGTAAAAAAGACAATCATAGTATAAATAAATGTAAAATTCTAGAAAAACAAAGCCAAGATGAAATAACAAAGTTCATTAAAGACAATAAATTATGCTTTAAGTGCCTCAGATCAAATCATTTTAGTAGTAATTGTAAAAGACCAGAAAAATGTGAAAAATGTAATAAGCAACATTTAACATTTCTGCATAGAGAAAAAGATAGTGCCAAAGAGCAAGATGGTTCAAATATCTCACCAGCAGCACTCACTGTGAATTTAGAAAATAAAGATAAGAAAGTAGAGTCAAAAGAACCAGGAAGTAATGAAGCAAAAACCTTTCAGACAAAAGTAAGTAACAAAAAGCTATTTTATCCTGCAGTAGCAGTTAAAATTAAGCTTAAAGGTAAAGATAAAGTGATTAAGACATACATGGGTCTAGATACATATTCATCAGCATGTTTTATGGATTTAAATTTAGCTGCAGAACTTTAGGTATGTCATATATGAAACCTCAGAAAGATATAGATATTACTACCATGTATGGACAACATAAAATAAAAACATATATTTTAAATAATCTAGAAATCTATGATATTGAGATGAGGAAATCTGAAACCATAAATAATATATACTGCAAAGAAAAATGGCCCTTTAAAATGGAAGAAAGTCCATCTATCAAAGATATAAATGGATTAGAATACTTGAATCATGTGCCATTCAACTTCATAGAATCAAAAATTGGATTATTAATAGGAATGAACCAGAGTAAATTGTTAAAACCCATTGAAGTAGTGGAAGGTCATTATAACTATCCCTTTGCAGTTAAATATTCATTTGGATGGGCTTTACAAGGTTCGACACCAGATGGTATACCAGCATTCATGAGTTTAAGATGTCATAAAACACAAATACAAGAACAAGATGATAATTTACTTGAAAAATATTGCTTAAGAGAGTTTTCTGAAAAGAATCCTGAGCAAGTTTGTGAAAGTGTAGAAGATTTGAAGTGGAAGAATAAGGTTGAAAATACATTACAAAGAACAATTACAGGTAAATTTCAAGTTGGTTTACCATTTAAAAAAGAAAATCAGCATTTTCCTAATAACAAAAATCAAGCATTAGCAAGACTGTTCTCATTAAAAAGTAAATTTTTAAAAGACCAAGAATATTTTGTACAGTATAGTGATAGCATAAATGAAATGTTAAAACTTAATTTTGCAGAAAAGATTGAGAAACATGAATTATTAAACAATGACAGATTCTATTTAACACACCATAGTGTAATCCATCCACAAAAGAAAAAATTGAGAGTAGTATTCAATGCAGCTTTGCCATACAATGGTATTTCTTTAAATAATAGTTTACTCACAGGGCCAGACTATATTTCTAACCTACAAGGCATCCTTTTAAGGTTCAGAAAAGAGAAATAGAGAAAAGCAGATATAGAGAAGATGTTTTATCAAATACAGGTACTTGATAAAGATAAAGATTATCAGCGCTTTTTATGGTTTCCTGATGGTAATTTAGATAAAACTCCAGAAGAATATAGGGTTAAAGTTCATATATTTGGAAGTGTGAGCTCTCCTTCTATAGCAAATTATGTTTTGAAACAAACTACAAATGTAATTGAAGCAGAAAAATTCAGTAATTTAGCCAAAGATACAATACTTAGAAATTTCTATGTTGATGATTGTTTAAAGTCTGTGAAATCAGAAAATGAGGCTGTAGCAGTTTATAAAGAAGTTAAAGAAATTTTAAAAATTAGTGGTTTTAATTTGCATCAAGTAGCTAGTAATTCAAAGAAATTTTTAGAAAATATTGATAAACAAGACTTAAGCAAAGATTTTAAAGAAATAAACTTATCCTTAGATGAATTACCTTCACAAAAGGTATTAGGCTTAAGTTGGGACCCAGAAATAGATTTAATGAAAGCTAGGGTAGATATACAAAATAAAAATTTGACAAAAAGAAGTATACTCAGTTGTATTTTTTCCATATATGATCCACTAGGATTTATTAGTCCAGTGCTACTAGTAGCTAAAAAGATATTTCAAAATTTATGCGATAAAAAGGTTAACTGGGATGATGAAATTCCATCAGATATAAAAAAAAGTTACATAAAATGGCTAAGTGATGTTAATAAGCTAAATGATTTTCAAGTCCCTAGGCCATATAATCCAAATTGTCTAAAGTATAAAAGTGTAGAACTACATTATTTTTCAGATGGTTCTCAAATTGCATATGCAGCAGTAGCATATATAAGATTCATTGGAGAGAATAATGAAATATATTGTTCATTGGTGTTATCTAAAACAAGATTAATACCATTAAATAAAAATTTGATGTTAACTATACCAAGAATAGAATTGAGTGCAGCCAAATTAGCTGTCAACATACATCAAATTTTAAAAAATGAATTAGATATGAACATAAACAAAGAGTATTTTTGGACAGATAGTGAAATTGTTTTACAATATATCAAAAATGAATCAAAAAGGTTTAAAAGATTTGTACATAATAGAGTTAATTATATTAGATCACAAACAGATATAAGCCAATGGAATTATGTACCAGGCAAGCTAAATATAGCAGATATAGCAAGTAAAGGGATATCTGTTAATGAGTTTTTGAACAATAAACTATGGAGCACTGGTCCAGAATTTTTGTACAAAGACAAAGCTCAATGGCCTGAGCAAAATAAAGAAAATAAATTAGATGATGAAAATGATGAAATTATAAAAAGTAAACCAGTGATGGCCATACAACTCCAAGAAAGCTCAACAGACAAGCTCATACATTCTGTCTCAGATTGGATGAAATTAAAAACAAAGGTAGCATGGATTTTAAGAGTTAAAGAAAATTTGCATAAAAAAGCCTGGAATAAAGGTGCTATGACAATCACAGAATTTAAAGATGCAGAAAAGGCTATTTACAAATATGTACAAAATAAAGAATTTCATGATATACAATACAAAATAAAAAAGAAAGAGGCCTTGAAAAAGGCATATTTTGGCAAAATTCTTACCATTTATAGATGATAATGGAATATTAAGAGTAGGTGGGAGGAATAAAAATCTGAATGATGTATCATATGATTTTAAACATCCAATTATCTTGCCAAATAGTCATGTTACAATGTTAATAATGAGACATTACCATAGAATTAATGGACATTTAGGAAAACAAACAGTTTTAAATGCTTTAAGAGAAAAGTACTATATCATTGGAGCAAGTAGAAGTATTAAGAAGATCCTAAAAGATTGCATTATATGCAGAAAGCTCCATACAAGGCCAACTCAGCAGTTGATGGGAGATTTGCCGAAAGATAGATTAAAATGTGATGTACCACCATTTACAAGTATTGGTATAGATGCCTTTGGCCCTTTTCTTGTAGTAAGGGGAAGAGGGAAGGTAAGAGAAAAAAGATATGGATTAATATTCTCATGTTTAAGTAGCAGAGCCATACATTTAGAGATGTTATATTCATTAGATACTGATGCTTTCATCAATGCTCTAAGAAGATTTATCAGCCGTAGAGGTAATGTGAAATTGATCCGATCAGATAATGGATTGAACTTTGTGAAAGCTAACAAAGAATTAAAAGGACAAGTTAAAAATTGGAATAGTAAGCAAGTAAATAAGTTTTTTGAGCAAAAAGAAATACAGTGGATATTTCAACCCCCTCATAGTTCTCATAAAGGAGGTCATTTTGAGAGACACATTAGAACTGTAAGAAATATATTACAATCTTCACTCTTAGAACAGCCAATAAGGTTGACAGATGATAACTTGAACACTTTGTTCTGTGAGATAGAATTTATTATAAATAATAGACCAATAACAGAATTTTCAAATGATTTAGAAAACTTAGAAGCTTTGACACCAAATCATCTACTAACCCTTAAAGGAAATATAACATTCCCACCAGGTTTATTTCAAGATAAAGATTGCTACTTTTATATAAAAGATGGAAACAAGTTCAGTATCTTGCTGATTTGTTTTGGAAAAGATGGATCAAAGAATATGTCCCTTTATTGCAAAAAAGAAGTAAATGGTTAGCAGAAAAAGAATCACACAAAGAAGGAGATTTAGTTCTTTTAATAGATGACTTCAAACCAAGAAATATGTGGAATTTAGGAAAAATAGTAAAAGTTTACAAAGATGACTCAAACAGAGTGAGAATAGTAGATGTGAAAATAAATAAAGACAAGAATACTTTAAATACAACAATTTTGAAAAGACCAATAACAAAATTGATCTTGCTGAGAGAAAGTGCAGGATTATAACAAGAAGACAACAGAATTATAAACTTAAGGAAACTAAGAATAACAAGAAAACTTAATATTCTTAGCAAAAGGGGGAATATGTTATATTTTGTATTAAAATATAAGAAAAAAAAATAATAATAATAATAAAAAATAAA
>JABUQX010108286.1:37500-45000 GCA_015478945.1 Trachelipus rathkii | reverse complement strand
AACCATAGTTGATGCTCATATAGTACATACACATAGTAATGAATTTTCTGTAATTTTTATATTTATTTTTTTGTTTCCTTTTTTTTCTTATATTTTAATGGAAAATATAACATATTCCCCCTTTTGCTAAGAATATTAAGTTTTCTTGTTATTCTTAGTTTCCTTAGAGTTTATAATTCTGTTGTCTTCTTGTTATAATCCTGCACTTTCTCTCAGCAAGATCAATTTTGTTATTGGTCTTTTCAAAATTGTTGTATTTAAAGTATTCTTGTCTTTATTTATTTTCACATCTACTATTCTCACTCTGTTTGAGTCATCTTTGTAAACTTTTACTATTTTTCCTAAATTCCACATATTTCTTGGTTTGAAGTCATCTATTAAAAGAACTAAATCTCCTTCTTTGTGTGATTCTTTTTCTGCTAACCATTTACTTCTTTTTTGCAATAAAGGGACATATTCTTTGATCCATCTTTTCCAAAACAAATCAGCAAGATACTGAACTTGTTTCCATCTTTTATATAAGTAGCAATCTTTATCTTGAAATAAACCTGGTGGGAATGTTATATTTCCTTTAAGGGTTAGTAGATGATTTGGTGTCAAAGCTTCTAAGTTTTCTAAATATGTTGAAATTCTGTTATTTGGTCTATTATATATAATAAATTCTATCTCACAGAACAAAGTGTTCAAGTTATCATCTGTCAACCTTATTGGCTGTTCTAAGAGTGAAGATTGTAATATATTTCTTACAGTTCTAATGTGTCTCTCAAAATGACCTCCTTTATGAGAACTATGAGGGGGTTGAAATATCCACTGTATTTCTTTTTGCTCAAAAAACTTATTTACTTGCTTACTATTCCAATTTTTAACTTGTCCTTTTAATTCTTTGTTAGCTTTTACAAAGTTCAATCCATTATCTGATCGGATCAATTTCACATTACCTCTACGGCTGATAAATCTTCTTAGAGCATTGATAAAAGCATCAGTATCTAATGAATATAACATCTCTAAATGTATGGCTCTGCTACTTAAACATGAGAATATTAATCCATATCTTTTTTCTCTTACCTTCCCTCTTCCCCTTACTACAAGAAAAGGGCCAAAGGCATCTATACCAATACTTGTAAATGGTGGTACATCACATTTTAATCTATCTTTGGGCAAATCTCCCATCAACTGCTGAGTTGGCCTTGTATGGAGCTTTCTGCATATAATGCAATCTTTTAGGATCTTCTTAATACTTCTACTTGCTCCAATGATATAGTACTTCTCTCTTAAAGCATTTAAAACTGTTTGTTTTCCTAAATGTCCATTAATTCTATGGTAATGTCTCATTATTAACATTGTAACATGACTATTTGGCAAGATAATTGGATGTTTAAAATCATATGATACATCATTCAGATTTTTATTCCTCCCACCTACTCTTAATATTCCATTATCATCTATAAATGGTAAGAATTTTGCCAAAATATGCCTTTTTGGCAAGGCTTCTTTCTTTTTTATTTTGTATTGTATATCATGAAATTCTTTATTTTGTACATATTTGTAAATAGCTTTTTCTGCATCTTTAAATTCTGTGATTGTCATAGCACCTTTATTCCAGGTTTTTTTATGCAAATTTTCTTTAACTCTTAAAATCCATGCTACCTTTGTTTTTAATTTCATCCAATCTGAGACAGAATGTATGAGCTTGTCTGTTGAGCTTTCTTGGAGTTGTATGGCCATCACTGGTTTACTTTTTATAATTTCATCATTTTCATCATCTAATTTATTTTCTTTATTTTGCTCAGGCCAATGAGCTTTGTCTTTGTACAAAAATTCTGGACCAGTGCTCCATAGTTTATTGTTCAAAAACTCATTAACAGATATCCCTTTACTTGCTATATCTGCAATATTTAGCTTGCCTGGTACATAATTCCATTGGCTTATATCTGTTTGTGATCTAATATAATTAACTCTATTATGTACAAATCTTTTAAACCTTTTTGATTCATTTTTGATATATTGTAAAACAATTTCACTATCTGTCCAAAAATACTCTTTGTTTATGTTCATATCTAATTCATTTTTTAAAATTTGATGTATGTTGACAGCTAATTTGGCTGCACTCAATTCTATTCTTGGTATAGTTAACATCAAATTTTTATTTAATGGTATTAATCTTGTTTTAGATAACACCAATGAACAATATATTTCATTATTCTCTCCAATGAATCTTATATATATATGCTACTGCAGCATATGCAATTTGAGAACCATCTGAAAAATAATGTAGTTCTACACTTTTATACTTTAAACAATTTGGATTATATGGCCTAGGAACTTGAAAATCATTTAACTTATTAACATCACTTAGCCATTTTATGTAACTTTTTTTATATCTGATGGAATTTCATTATCCCAGTTAACCTTTCTATCGCATAAATTTTGAAATATCTTTTTAGCTACTAGTAGCACTGGACTAATAAATCCTAGTGGATCATATATGGAAAAAATACAACTGAGTATACTTCTTTTTGTCAAATTTTTATTTTGTATATCTACCCTAGCTTTCATTAAATCTATTTCTGGGTCCCAACTTAAGCCTAATACCTTTTGGGAAGGTAATTTATCCAAAGATAAGTTTATTTCTTTAAAATCTTTGCTTAAGTCTTGTTTATCAATATTTTCTAAAAATTTCTTTGAATTACTAGCTACTTGATGCAAATTAAAACCACTAATTTTTAAAATTTCTTTAACTTCTTTATAAACTGCTACAGCCTCATTTTCTGATTTCACAGACTTTAAACAATCATCAACATAGAAATTTCTAAGTATTGTATTTTTGGCTAAATTACTGAATTTTTCTGCTTCAATTACATTTGTAGTTTGTTTCAAAACATAATTTGCTATAGAAGGAGAGCTCACACTTCCAAATATATGAACTTTAACCCTATATTCTTCTGGAGTTTTATCTAAATTACCATCAGGAAACCATAAAAAGCGCTGATAATCTTTATCTTTATCAAGTACCTGTATTTGATAAAACATCTTCTCTATATCTGCTATGAAAGCATATTTCTCTTTTCTGAACCTTAAAAGGATGCCTTGTAGGTTAGAAATATAGTCTGGCCCTGTGAGTAAACTATTATTTAAAGAAATACCATTGTATGGCAAAGCTGCATTAAATACTACTCTCAATTTTTTCTTTTGTGGATGGATTACACTATGGTGTGTTAAATAGAATCTGTCATTGTTTAATAATTCATGTTTCTCAACTTTTTCTGCAAAATTAAGTTTTAACATTTCATTTATGCTATCACTATACTGTACAAAATATTCTTGGTCTTTTAAAAATTTACTTTTTAATGAGAACAGTCTTGCTAATGCTTGATTTTTGTTATTAGGAAAATGCTGATTTTCTTTTTTAAATGGTAAACCAACTTGAAATTTACCTGTAATTGTTCTTTGTAATGTATTTTCAACCTTATTCTTCCACTTCAAATCTTCTACACTTTCACAAACTTGCTCAGGATTCTTTTCAGAAAACTCTCTTAAGCAATATTTTTCAAGTAAATTATCATCTTGTTCTTGTATTTGTGTTTTATGACATCTTAAACTCATGAATGCTGGTATACCATCTGGTGTCGAACCTTGTAAAGCCCATCCAAATGAATATTTAACTGCAAAGGGATAGTTATAATGACCTTCCACTACTTCAATGGGTTTTAACAATTTACTCTGGTTCATTCCTATTAATAATCCAATTTTTGATTCTATGAAGTTGAATGGCACATGATTCAAGTATTCCAATCCATTTATATCTTTGATAGATGGACTTTCTTCCATTTTAAAGGGCCAATTTTTCTTTGCAGTATATATTATTTATGGTTTCAGATTTCCTCATCTCAATATCATAGATTTCTAGATTATTTAAAATATATGTTTTTATTTTATGTTGTCCATACATGGTAGTAATATCTATATCTTTCTGAGGTTTCATATATGACATACCTAGTTCTGCAGCTAAATTTAAATCCATAAAACATGCTGAAGAATATGTATCTAGACCCATGTATGTCTTAATCACTTTATCTTTACCTTTAAGCTTTATTTTAACTGGCACTGCAGGATAAAATAGCTTTTTATTACTTACTTTTGTCTGAAAAGGTTTTTGCTTCATTACTTCCTGATTCTTTTGACTCTACCTTTTTATCTTTATCCTCTAAATTCACAGTGAGTGCTGCTGGTGAGATATTTGAACCATCCTGCTCTTTGGCACTATCTTTTTCTCTATGCAGAAATGTTAAATGTTGCTTATTACATTTTTCACATTTTTCTGGCCGTTTACAATTACTACTAAAATGATTTGATCTGAGACACTTAAAGCATAATTTATTGTCTTTAATGAACTTTGTTATTTCATCTTGGCTTTGTTTTTCTAGAATTTTTCATTTATTTATACTATGATTGTCTTTTTTACAAAAATTGCAAAACTGTGATTTATTATTATTATTATTACTACTACTACTATTATTACTATTACCATAATTCTTTTTATTGTCATTATTATTATTCCATTTATTATTATTATTATTATTATTATTATTATTATTATTATTATTATTATTATTATTTCTATGGTCATTATTATTTTCTTTTGTATAAAGTGACTTACCTTTTTCACTTTGTAATTTTGTTTGCTTTGGTTTTGTACCAATGCCAAGTTCTCCAAATAGAGCAAGGTGTATTCATTATTCTTGCTTCTTTTTCAACAAACTTTGTAAATGTACTAAAGTTTACCTTTTTATTTTCTTCATACATACTATCAACTTTATTTCTCCACTTATCACGCTGTTTGTAGGGAAGTTTTTTAACTATTCTATAAATAGCACCAGTAGAATTTAATTTATTTCAATGGGGTAAAATTTTCCATTGCATTATTGATAGAGTCTAAAAACAAAGAAAAATCTGCCATAGCTTCACTATCTTCATTCTTAATTTCATTCCAGTCTTCTAGCTTTTTTAGGTATGTATTAGCAATAACTTGTTCATTTCCATATTGTTTCTCGAGTTTTTCTATTGCCTTTTTATAACTTATATTTTCATCCAAATGCATACAACTTCTTACTATATTTTCTGCTTTACCTTCTGTATACTTGATTAAATAGGAAAGTTTGTTCATTTCATTTTCACATTTTCCTTCTATATTGGTTTTAAAAACTAGCATAAAATCTTTAAATTTAGTTGGATCCTTTCCATTAAATATTTCAGGCTCACATGTTGGAAGAGGATTATTAATAGGCCTACTCACTTCTAACTTTTGTTTTAAAATTTCTACTAATTTAGACTCCTCCTGATTATTATTTTCACCTATACTATTTATTTTAGTTTGTGTTAAATTTACATTTTTATCCTCAGTTTTTACAGAGGTATCGCTAATACTGAAAATTGGACTTTCTAATTTTTGTTCAATTTTTATAAGACTCTGCTCTAAATTTTTTATATGACTTCTGTGTTGGTACAAATCCAAACTTTCTAGTTCCCTTTTTTTTGCCAAGTATTGTTCATGCTCTTGTAATTTTATTTTACTTTTTTCAATGTCAAGTAACAAAGATTGGGCTATTGCACTTTTTGAACTAGCTACACTTGCTTTACTCACTTTACTTGATACATTACTAGCACTGTCTTGTGGTATAATCCTTGGCTCATATTTACTCATATATTTTGAAATATCACTTTTTAACTCATAATATGGCTTTAGTTTTAATGTAAGCCACTGCTGTATTTTATCTGACTCTACAGATTCTGCTTTTAGTTCACTACAAGTATTTTTGAGAGATTCGACCTTTGCGTCTAATGTTAATTCATCCGTTTTAATTTCGAGACTTAAATCTAAGTCATTTAAGAAAGCATGCCATAATTTGCCTTTAATAATGTTAATTTTAAAGGTAACCGCTGCTAATTTTCCTGAAGGAACCTTAAAACCTCCTTCAGTTGTTTCTATTTCATCTTGATTGTCGATACCTTCTATTTGTTCGATATCGCTCATTTTTTTTTTTTTTTTTTTTTTTAAAACTAATAATAAAAAAAAATATTAAAACTAAATATTTATCAAATTCATTCACTCATAAAGGAAGGATGTTATTTTTCAACACAATTTATATATACAGATAAATTTTATATTTCGTATATGAAAGTTTACCTGTATATATTTTTTATTTATTTTATTATTTTTATTTTGCTATACTTATTTATACTTATTGTCAATCGGATGACGATCATTCCTCACATGTGACAGCTTTGTGTTCTTCATCCAAGCTTCTAATTAGAAGAACTTTGATAAACATCAGGTGATGAAAGTACTCCATTCGACATTTCTTCTTTATTTGAACATATTGGAAATATACGAATAGGTTCTAAAAATATAAAAATATAACAAACTATAAATATATAAAAGTACAAATACTAAATGCTAAAAAATAAACAAAGTAATTATACATAATTATCCATTGGTTGCATTGTAAAATAGATATTTAATAAAAAATATTATTTTTTGGACTTTTTATTTATTTTTGTCCTTATTAGCTTTTGTTTTGAAAACTCATAGATGTTACTTATTTATATTAATACCACATTCACACCAACTATATTAATACCTATAAATATAACTATTACCTTCTAATTACTGATGTTTTTGGATTTCAGAATGGCTGAGATTAGGGTGGGTGGATTAGATATTACTCAAATTGTAGGACTGTTGCTTTATCAATAAAGTTGCTTGAAGATTGCTCTAATATTGAAAAAGAGTTTCTTAGTTGTTCTCAGGTTTCTTCTATAGCTTCTTTATTAATTGTTAGGATTTCACCTCAAAATTTTCTTCCTTGTAAAACCCTGGCTTTGGCTTCTTAAATAGTTTTGCTTTTAGGATTCAGCTTGAAGTATTAGTCAATTGCTTATAATTCCACCTCAATTGTTTCTTTTTCTTCTTTGTGAAATTAATAAGCTCTTGAATGAATAGATGGTACTAAGTGTTTCTTCAATTTCTTCCTAATGTTGATTGAAGTTCAAATTCTGTACTTTGCTTTTATTTTCTTTGTTTACTTTAGCAAAGTTGACAGTTTTGTTGCTTCAGTAGCTTGTTTGAGTTTCTGCAATAGCTTGTATTTGCTTGCAGTATCTCCTAATTTATTATTTTTTCTTAATATTTGGCTTTCTTTAGCCTTTATTCTATTTGCAAGTCCTTATGTTGCCCCACCTTGAATTCTGATTTCCTCAGCAATTTTCTTGTTTTGCAATCATTTTGCTTTTCTACTCTTGAAATATTTTGGTAAAATTTTGTAACCACAGTTGATGCTCATATAGTATGAATAGTAATGAATTTTCTTTAATTTTCCTTTTTTATTTTTTATTATTATTATTATTTTTTTTTCTTATATTTTAATACAAAATATAACATATTCCCCCTTTTGCTAAGAATATTAAGTTTTCTTGTTATTATATTTTTGTATGATATAAATA